>PVHY01001330.1:0-98116 GCA_004024945.1 Uropsilus gracilis
GGAGGGGAGGGGAGGGGAGAGATAAAGGTCTCCACACGCCTAGTGAAAAGGCACCAATTTGCAGAGGCAAGTGATATTTCCCTGTACTCTCCTGTTATTAAATGAGGTTGAAGAGGTTAACTGGAGGGTAACAATCATAGAGATACAAAGGCAGGTAGGTTCTTCTCCCTAGTGAGAAAGCAGATCCAGAGAAGACTGTAGCTTCATCTTTCAATTGCCCCTCCTTGCTTGGCTGACAGGCTGGAAACCAAAGAAGGAAGGCATAGATATTTCTTGAGTACACCCACTATGGTGATGATGCACCTGAAACTATGTTTTCCTCTCATAACAAGCTTATGGGTTATGGGTCTGGGGGAAAAGACTAAGTTAGCTTACAATGATCTAAATCATTATTTGTCATGTCCCCTTTTTGATACAAAATTATGTTAGTGTCCATGCAAAGTCATGTGGGGAAATAACCAACCCAATTTTGTAGAATGTAAATTGTCCCCACCTCAGGCGTCCACCCTTCCTTCACCTGGGTTTTCTTTTGCTAAAAGCAGAGCATCAGGTTCTTGGAAGGTAACTCCCTGATTCTGTTACAAATGTTTAAATGTCAATCAGTTTCTGCATTTGGGGATTTACTTTTCCCTCAACAAAGAGAGATTTCCTACTGCCCAGCACACAGAGAGTTTTTTCCAGGATTAGGCAAATAATAATTACTAGGTGCCAAGTCTCAGCAAGAGATATTGTGAACTGATTCTGTCAAACAAGGGATGTGGATTTGTCTCCTCCTAGAATTAGGTCTCAAGTGAACCACGCAACTGGCTTTGAGGCCTCCACCCCATCTTTCCTGCGTTGCCAGATCCCACCTCCAGGTTGCTACTTCTCTGTGGTAGGGGAGCAAACCGCAGGGCCGTGGCCCTTCCTGACTCCCCCTCTCCATGCTGCTTCCCTCCAAATTAGGTAGAAATATACCTGTCTCCACCTGTTAGGACGAGAGAGGCACAGAGGTCAAGCCCACACCCAGCAGAAATGAACCTTGCCCGTCAGCTCCAACAGGAAGCCAGGAGGGCAATCCACTAAGCCTTTCTCTTGTGCAGATGCCCAGCCTCACACCCTACTGCCGCCATGAAAGCGTCGCCACCATGTCTTTATTGCATCTCCGGTGAGGAACAGTGAATAATTTATCATACAAGGAATACCCCTGTGGGTACACGATGCCCACTGACAGAAGGTGGGAGGTGGGCAGAGCGTCAATCTCTTCACAGAGGCCAAGAAACAAGGGGAGGAAGAGAACTGGGTCCACGAATATGTAGCAAGAACAGTGCCGGATTCTCCTGGCAAAGAGAAATGGGTTGTCCATGCCTGCGAGGTCGTGAAGAAGTCCTGGTAAAGTATGGAGGGGAGATGAGGTCTGGGTCAGCAGTCAGCTCTGGGAAGATGCAGGAGGGGTGATCTGGAGGTGCTGCTGGGGCCCCAACCAGGCCCTGAGTTCAGCGACACCTCAGAGATGAGCCAGTGGAGGGGGCCATCAGCCTTTCCCGCCCAGGAGATGGGGGAGGGTGCCAGTATGTTGGCTTCCAGTGTAGACTTGGGCGGGATGGGTTGAGGGACAGTCCTGGCTTGTTTTGGCCCAGACCGCAGTTCTGCTGTGGGCCTGAAAAACCCTGGAAAACCCAGCCTTACGTTAGACTGGCTGGCTGAACAAGAGACCTCCAGAGAGCCTGAGTGAGGAGCCCACCTGTGGTGGGACACCTGGGCTTTGGTCTCAGGTGGGAGAACAGGGAGGCCTAGGTGGCTCCCCCTTACACCCCACTTAAAGGAAGATCCTAAGACTGGGACAAAGGAAGAGACTAGGCTGCTAAAACGCGGCACCCAATCAGCCGGCATCAAGTCCAGAGCAGAAGGATGGAGGCCCAGCTGACCAGGAGGTGAGGTCCCCCTGGAATGGTTTCCTGAGAAGACTCTGGACTTCACCCACATCCCTTGAGCTCCCCGCTGGTTCTGCTGACTGGATGTGTTCGCCCCACTCTTCAGAACAGAGTTAACTGCCCTCTTTTCTTCCTTCATAGTTATTGTAAGGGCTGGTCTGGGCCCGTGGAATGGAGAAATCCTTCTGGGGGGTCCGATTCTGAAAGGAAACAATCATGTGGTGACTGGCCAACGTCCTGGCCATTTCAACACAATGCCAACCTGGGCAGGACCAAAATGTTCTCTTGGCCTCTACCCTTCCTGAAAGTACTCTGCGCCCCCCGCCCCCTCACCATGCACTTCATTCTGTGAGAACCTCTTGAGGTAGGAAGGGCAAATGCATCTTCCTTCCAAGGTGACCCTTTGGGGTCACAGGAATGGCTACATCACCTGTCCCCAAAGACAGGTGTTCAGTGCTAACTATGGGATGACACAGGAAAAAGCACTCACTCACCTGCAGCTGAAAATGGGTTGAGTAAGGGGCATACAGCGTGTCACCCATCTCCTCAAGTCCTGAAACAGATGGAGAAGAGCAGTGAAAAGGTTAAGTTTCCTTTCTTCGAATTCCCACCTGCTCCCACCCCAGTTGAGTCATTTTTTCAAGCGTGAAGCATTATCCATTTAGACGCCACCTCCCGCAGGAAGTCCTGTGTCCCAGCCCAGGACCAGGCAATGACTAAGAGCAATTGTGACCGAATAAATGAATAACCAGGAGCATATATCACTCGGGAAATGGGTTCTCAACCATCCTGAGAAGCCCACCTCAGCCTGGGACCACTTCAGAAACATATTTGAAACCATTTTTTTTTCAGAGACAGGCCAGTCATATATCTGAACGGAAGCTCACTGGGATTTATTCACCTCCTTAACCACTCAACAAGGCAGGAGGAAGGCGCAGGGAGGGAACAGGAACATATTATTTTCTTTGGGAGGGGGTGAAATTCATGAGCAACTGTTTTACAGGTGTCTAGTGGCTATCAGAAGAATGTAAACCCAGGAACAGATGAGTAAACACGTACAATTACCACGCATGGATTTAAAAGTGCAATAATGAAAAACCCATCATTTCCCACCAAATGGATCTGCTCATTTACTAAATAAATACCTATACACCTATGCTCGATGTAGGATACAGTGAAGAACAGGGAAAGGAAGCAGAGTGATGTGGCAGGATGAGAGCTGGGGTGAGACAAAGCCTGCTGAGTGCATTTCAGAGTTCTAAGCTGTTCAGGCCACATGAGTCCTGAGGAAGATGGGGCTGTCATGGCTCTGGAAAGGGCAGGAATGGGCAATCCAGGAGGCAGAGTCAGGAAAGTGCAGTGATGCTGTGTGGATAGAGAGGACAGGACAGCCCAGGGCAGTGGATTCTGACACCCCACACACACACCCCCACCCCCCACACCCCCATCCCCCACCCCCAGGGGCAGGTAAGCAGGAAGAGTGGTTGCCAGAAAAGCACCTGAGGGAGAGCAGATAGCTGGTGGTGTCCCAGAAATGAGTGGGAAGAAAGGTAGAAGGAAGGAAGGCACAAGACAGCAAGAGAGTCACCAAGGCCTGCAGGCTCGCAAGCACCCAGCACCGCTCCTCTTCTTACAGCTCAGTGAGAAGGACCTGGAAGTTCGAGCCTCACAGAGACAATCTGCTAAGAACTCAGCCTTGATGAGGCCCAGAGATCAACAACTGGATCCTGAGGACAATGGCAGTTCCTGCGTCTCAGCTCAGCCTCTTTTTGTTAAGAGAACAACAACAGAACACTGGTTCCTCAGAACTCCAGGCAAGAGTGAACCTGACTCCCTTATGATTGGCAGATACCATCTCTCCCAGGGGGCCAGAGACGTGCAATACAAATACAGCTTTTCAGACTAAACGGAAAGCCTCACAACTTTATGGAGATTCCCATGGTTTCTGACAGCAGGGCTTTCTCCCGTGGCTGTGCTCTAGGATCTCTGCCTCTGAGTCTATAAAGACCCCACCCTTCTGAAAGGAATGTGCAGTTATAGTTATCGCTAAGATCGCTCATACCTACCGGCCCAAGGAATTTTCTAGTCATTCCTTTTTGCTCCATTTTATTTGGACTCAGAGAAACTAGCAGATGCCAGAGGTCAGCTTCTCATTCTACTTGTCTCCAACTTGCTAGATGATTTTAGACACAGCTGAAACTGGGGGGCCCCATCTCTGGTATTGGGGTTTTACCCCTGATAACCTTGCCTGTTCCCGACATTACCACAGCCTACCCAACACTGTCCACCCAGCCAGGCTCCCTACCGTGCGTGATTTCCTCTTGTGAGTAGGCTCTATTCTCCAGGCCACAGCTCTGCTTCATGAACTGAGGTTTGCAGAACGCATCATCAACAGGATAATCCAGGGGGTTCTGCTGCTTCGTGAGCTGCTGGAACTCAGGCAACACATAAATCAACAGGAAGACCCAGCCATTGGCCACCAAGGCAGATGCCAGGATGGTGTCATCCCATCTGTTCTCAATGGTTGGGATCAGCAGCAGGGTGATCCAAGCCACCCACAGGGCAATGGACAGGAGCGTGGTGAGGTAGATGTGGGCAGCGTATCTCTTCCAGCCAGAGAAGGAGCCACAGAAGGCAAAGGAGGAGGCGAGAAAGGTCAAGGCCATCAAGAACATGACATAGGTGAGCAGCAGGACAAAGTCTTCATTGCGCCGGGGAAATGGAAGCTCCTGGAAGATACTGGTGTGGGTCCTGTTCATGGTGAGGACCATGTACTCTACAGCGATGATGTCCTGGACCAGGCTGAAGCCCACGGCTAGAGCCAGCATCACCAGCATGGATAGGGGCTTCCTTCCACGCACCAGCTTGGTCAAGTTGAAAGCATGGGCCAGTAGGCAGGAGAAGCAAAGGGAAAAGAGGACGCCGAAGAGGAAGAAGCGTGTGGGTCCTGTCTTTTCATCCAGCTGGATGATGAAAGCAAAGGTAAGGCCGAAGACCCCCAGCACTCCCAGGAGGAAGAGAAACTGGGTGGGGAGCAATTTCCTTTTGTTGGAGTCTTGTACTTTGCAAACCAGAAGCAGCAGCGCCAGCAGGAAGGCCACCGAGGTCACGGCCCCCAGGGCAGCCACCGCCTCTAGAACGATGCCCCAAATCTCAGAGAGATCACACAGTCTGTGGTACTTGGGGTTCAGTTGTGTGTGGCACCCAGGGAATGTAGTGGTTGTAGCAGTTGGTGACACCATTCTGGTCCTGCATAAAAGCAAATGGGGGTGGGGTGAATAACCTAACAAACTCAGGCACCAAGCACCAAAGATGAGTGGGAATTGTGTTCATTTAACCTGACCTTACTACATTAGATCAGGCAACCAATATTTCTTCTCCTCTGGAGGCAAATTCCAAAGGTAGATGAAGGGGAAGGAACTAATCTCATACAAGCCCCTTTGCTCCATTTTAACTACCTGAACATCATCCCTGAAGCCCAGGTGTCATTTCAAAAAATGTCACAATCATTCTTCACAAACTCCTCGCCAAGGTTCCTGGTGTCTTTGCTTGCTTAGTCTTTACTTAGAAAGAGTGAGCAGGCAAACAGCTGAGCTTCAAGGTAACACTTCTCAGTGATGATCTCAGGGTTTCTTCCACCCTGTTCCAGATGTTATTTGGAAGCACCACATCCTCTCCCAAGTTAGAGGTTGTGTAGATGCAAGCTTCTCTACAGAGGCCCAACATTTGCGATTCAGATGCTAGTAACGCCTCTTCAGCTTTCCCTTTCAGTAGGGATTTTTCCTCGACTCATAAGGATGTCTACACTAATGCAAAAAGGGATAGAAGGAACAGTCCCCCTCATCACAGGCGAAATTAACTACCTGGAAGGAGGGATTTCCTGGATGGCCAGTAGTGGGTGCTTGCTTTATTGGCAGTCAAACACTCTTCTGATCACCCTCTGTTCATATTACTTAATTCCCTAACAACCTTATGGGGTCAAAATTATTAACCTTATTTTACAGATGAGGAAAGCTGAGGCAGAGAGAAGTCAAGCTACCTGTCCAAGACTAAACTGCCAGAAAACAGCAGGGGCAGTATTTGAATCTAGGTTATCAGGCTCCAGGACACACTCTTGTAGCTACTACAGGTTTCTAGTCTCTGTTCTCATTCTCTATCTTTCTCTCCCTCCCTCCTCGGTTGCCCCATAAACCAGCAATTCCTGACTCACACTCTTAGTTCAGTACTGGGTAGGATGGGAGCTCCTAGGTAATCTCACCCACAAACAGGTAATCACCATTCCCACTGGAGGAGTCTCAGAAACTGATAGAGATTATAGATGCATATGTCTCTTCTTCTGTCCTCAATTGCCATGTGCACATCCATCTCTGTTCCCACATACCCCATGTCTATATTAGACCCAGTTGATTTCCCAAAACCACTGAAATGTAATCCCAAGGGATGCAGAGTCCAAGTGGGAAGATACTGAGAAGCTGGAATTGGGACAAGAACGTACATGTCCTCAAAATGCATGGCTCTCAAATTCCCAAGTCAGTGCCAGATAAGATAGCAAGATTCAAAATTGCTGTGGTTTTAACAACTCCTCAACAAACCAGGATGTTTTCTGAATTATCTAACTTTAAGTCTCTATGACACAATTCCCCTTGCTCTGCTGTTAAGATATTTGTACATGGGTTATGTTTTTTGGTTTGGGGGCTTTATTTTCTTATTTATTTATGTATTTTTGCTTTAGTTTTTCTTTTCCTGATAGAATTGATTACTCACTTAACAGGGAAAAGCTTTAGACTGAACAGAGAAAAAATACAGGCTAGAAAGGGGAGAAAAGGAGTTAGAGGGAGAATAGAATTGTGGAGACATGGAGACCCCACCATAAAAAATGATAATGGGTTACTCTAGTGTCAACTCGGGGACAGCAAAGAAAGAAATGGGGAAGAAGGGAGAGGGCAGGGCTGGGAGGCAGGAAAAAGACACAACCCACTGGCTGAGTTCTGCCTCTTTCCTTATTGCTGAGAAAACAGCCTAGAGTTCCTCCAACACTTACTCAGAAATTCTTATAAATGGTATTTCTAAGGTGTGCCAACCACGATGGGCACTGTGACCAACCCAGAAGAAAAAAATATCCTCCCCTCCTTTTCTTCTATCGCTTCAGGATAAGCCAGGAGGCAGAGACCAGTGCAGTGGGAACAAAACAAGCCTCTCCTGCTGCCTGTCCTGGTCTGCAAGCCTCCTCCCAGCACACTAGGACCTAAAACAGACACATCACTTGTTCATTTAGGTGAAAATTATCGCACCAAAACTGCTTCATTCATTACCTTTTACAAAAAAAGATGTATAAATATATCAACATATGTGTAATATATGTGTGTGCCTATATGAAAGCATACACACGAATGATCACCATGTACATGTTAGAATATTACAGGTGTGCTGTGTTAGGATAAAACAACACTAGACAGAGCTTATTAACTCTATCTTCCTACTTTTTTCATGAACTTTACATCTCAAAGCTTCACATTGTATCTCACGGTCCTCTATCAAGAATCTCAGTAGTAAAGAGGAAAAGAAGTGTTTTCTGCCACAGTGGAAGAGACAGGCAAACATCATCTGCCACTTCTTCCTTGGGCTTCTCTTAGCAGGGGTCTGTCACCTCACAGAAAATACCCGAAGTCATCCCTATCACATGCCAATCAGGGAGCAAATAACAGTATGTTTCACCACTATGGGGCAGAGCAGAAGGAGAAACGGGAAGTGAGGGAAAGGGATAAGAGCTTCAGGTACAGGCAACTCTCAAATAAAAGTACAATAGTGCCCCCTATGCATGGGTTCAGAGTGGAATTGGTGGGGGTGGAGGGATGACAACACAGGTGGCCCCAGCTCTCTACCCACTATGCTTTTCCCTACACAGACATTTCTGTGATAAAGCTTAAGCTAGAAATTAAGCACATAGAGAGATCAGTACCAATGATTCATCTGAAATGGACAAATCACAACAGACGTGTACAATGTGTTGACGGGTCATAGCCTTTCCGGAGACGAGCCAGGGGACATTTATAGCCATGACTTAGGAGGAGGCTGAAGTCCTGAGCTTCTGAATGAAAGTGGGTGCCTTTAATTCACACTCACTCCCCAAATTCCACACTCTGCTGGTTAAGGCCAAAGGTTAACATTGCCCTGCACTGTGGGGGTGGGGTGAGGGGGCAGAACCTTGAGCCCTGGACTGTGAGTAGCTCCTTGCACAAAGACAAAGACTGGGCACCCAAAGACCTCAGACCCTCTGGACCCTAGAATCTTTACCACCTTTGTTGGACACATTTTCTTTTTTAAGAACAAAGAAAACTTCTCTTACTTTGGAGTCATTCTTTCATGTCTATTCTACAAAATTGCATGTCACTTTATAAATACTTTTAAAAGTTCATAATGTCATAAGTATCTAATGTTCTGCTCATTTAATTTTGAGTGATGAACACCAGATATTCTGGTGGGGGGTATGTTTTATTATACTTCATTAAAAAGGACAGTGGTACACTTTCAGAATGTTTTTCTGAGTATATTTAATGCACTGAAAATGGAAATTTGAAAAAAAACAAGTTCTGTAAACATCTCTCTCTCTCTCTCTCGATATCTCAGCGTATGTAGTACTTTGAATAACTGAAAGCACTTCTAAAGGGAAATATTACACACAGTCTGAGCAGCCTTGCCAGCAGGTGTCCAGTCTATACTACTGGGGAAGGGGGAGGGGAGAGGAGATGGGAGGGGGGAGGGGAGGAGAAGGAAGGGGGGAGGGGAGAGGAGGGAGGAGGGGTGCAGCCCGAGGCACACCACCAGTGCAGAGAGGAAGAACCCAGTCTGGCCAGCACTCAAGCAAGGGCCCAAGTCCTGCCCACTTCATCTTGGCTCCTTTTACCTTCCACTTGACTCCCTGGGGTTACTCATCAGGGTGGTGTCTGGCAGAGAAGGCATTTCCCTCCTCCCTTTGTTCTGTCACCTCCCTGCTCCTCCCTGCCACCTGTACCTTCCGAACCCAGGTAAGACAGTTAGTTGACAAGCAGTTGTTATTACAATGAACCTGTTAATTAGGAAGGGCTTTAACCTAATCACTGGAAATCTAGTCAGAGATTAATGCAGTTTACCTGAAAGACAGTTCAGGAGCTAACCAAAGGGACACTAAGGCAAAAGACCTCCTGTCCCTGAGTTGGACTTGTGGGGGGAAGGAGGTCTCAAGGCCTCATGACACCCATAGAACAGCATCCAACAATGGAAGTGGGGTGCAGAGAAAACCAGTCTCCCCCAGTTTTACTTCTACCTCCCACCCCCAATCATGTCAGCAAGATAAATGGTATCTGAAGTGTCTTTAAACTGTGGGATTTTAAACGTTTGTTTTTGTTATGGAAATTTTCAAGCATACTAAAAATAAAGGTTACAGTGGAGGTCCATATACTCAATACTTGGTTTGAACAGTTATTAAAAACTCTCAACATGGCCAGTTTTACTTCATAAGCATCCCTGTCCCACTCACACTAGATTATTTGCAAACAATTCTCAGACATCGGATGATTTTTATCCACAAATAATTCCATAGGTCTCATTCAAAGATAAAGTTCTTTTTAACATGTTAAAACTTTAAACTTTAATTTTATTGTTAAACTTTAAAGTTAACAATAAATCTTTAATATCAAATATCTCCTTGGGGTTCATTTTCCCAATGCTCTCACAAACATTTTTTTTGAAAACTTCTTAGTGACTATCCTTTTTATCTGAGTGACTAATTTTTCTGGAATTATCTTAATTTAGGGCTGTCAGCTCTCCTCCACCCCTCCCAGCATGACAGGGATTGAGCAACAGGGCAAAAATGTCCTGGGTCCTTCAAATTCAGTCAGGGGAGGAAAACACAGCAGCTTCCTTAACCAGCAAATCTGCTGAGAAAAGGTTGTGTGGCCCAGGAAGATACCAGGAAGGTGGTGGCATGGGATGTGGGCAGCAGGGTTCTGAGAAACTGAAAGGGACTTCTAGAAAGGAGGCTTTGAACAGGAAAGGATGATAATCAGCATCTGGGAATAGAAACTGCCAAGAGCTAGACAAACAGCCTCTGAGAAGACTTTCCGGGCTGGAGCTAGAAAGGGTAATGGAGTGACGCTAGTTGCTCAGTGGACACCATTTAGCCACAAAGTCAAGGGCAGGAACCGAGGGTCAACCCAGTAAGGACCTTCTCCGACAAAGACGAAACGGGGTAGTGCAACAACAGGGCAGAGAAGGTCTCCAAAGTCATTCTCATGCTGGGTCAGCCAGCAATACCCACTTTACTCACCAGCCCTCACATTCCCTTGTAACAGAGCCCACGCTAGTTTTAACCCTGTCCTACAACAAGATGAACTGAGGTCCATGCTAGCTGGGTCTCCAAAGCCACACGGCTTGTGCCTGGAAGAGCCAGGATGCAGACCAGTATTCTCACAGAGGAAAAGGCTGTGTTCACAGTAGCATTCCTGCAGTGTTCTACTGCAGGAGACAAGGTAGAAAAGCAGATCCCAGAAGAGAATAGAAAGGGATCCAGGAGACCTGCCAGGGCTCTCCTGTTTATGGATCCAAGGCCGTGGCACTGAATGTCAGCTTACAGTCCACCACCGAGTTGACAAATGGCTAAGAAGTTCCTGGCCCACATTAGCCAAGCCAGCACCTGTGTTCCGGTAACTCCTCCTCTTCAGTGTCTCTTCCTAGGTCCTTTACATAGGTCCTGGCCCTCCATCAAGCCATCACCCTCTGTACCTGGACCACCTCAGAAGACCCAGGATCACCACCTCTGACTGTTCTACTGCCACCAAGGAAGAACCTTCCTTCTGCACATAAAGACTCCACATCCTTGTCCTCTGCCTGCCTGTCTCTCCCACCTTCTCCAACTTCATGCCTCACCACCCCTGCCCCCAGCCCAGTGTGTAGACTTCTTATTCTTCCTCCAGATAAGCCGTAGCATGTAATCTCCAAGTTGGCTTTCAGGACCACTATCCTGAGTTCCTAAACAGGGAGACCCCCCCTATGATGTCTCATCTGCATGGAAGTTCTCCCCGCTTCCCTTTTCCCACCCCCTTCAATTGTCTTAGTGATACCTTCTTCCAAAACACTCTCCTGGGATGCCTAGGTCTAGTGAGAGCCCAATCTTTCCTATCACAGCACAAGTCACAGGCTACAGGTGCCCATTGCTACACTGAGAAGGGAGACAGACTCCCTGAGCACTCAACAGCTCTGTGAAGGCAGGACTGCCTGGTCAAGGGTCTCCTCCCAGCTTCCAGCCTACCACAAGCCATATGGTAGGGACATGATGGACACAGGGTGTGTGGCTAGTGCTTGTGGGCAGAAGTGGAGCCAGGTGGTGGGGAGGGCTACTTAGTGCAAGGGGTAGGGTGGGTTGTACTGGTTTCTGCACAAGTCCCCTGTCTGCTGCCATTGGTTCTAAGCCCCCTCGACTCCCTTGAGAATACTGTCTAAAATCATACTTTGGGTCTGAGTTGAAGGCACTGGTTCAGTTGAAGGCACTGGTTCACAGTTGAAGGCACTGGTTCACAGTTGAAGGTACTGGTTCACACTGGAGCCCTGCTCCTTTCTAAGTGATGCCAGGTATCACCTAGGAGATTTCCCAGTAAGCAAAGAAGAATTTACTGGATGCCAGTCCTACACTGCCACCCAGTAACAGTGATTAAATCCTGTACTCTGAAGGAAGACGCGAAGATTTAGTGTGTGTGGCATCTGGTCTTGGACATGAGAAAAGGCCATTTAGTCGTAAGGGTGAGACCCCTACAGTTACCCCAACTGCTCACTGAGCTAACTGCTCACTGTCCAACCATCCGTGATGCCACCCCCAACATCACTGACATCACAACAACCCTGACATCACTGGGCACCACCTTAAACCATTTTGGAATGAGCCAAGGCCTAAGAGGAAAGTTTAAAAAAGGAAGGGGGGAGGAAGAGGAAGAACAATAACAAACATAGGAGGAAGAAACTGGGGAGAAGAGGAAAAAAAGAGGGGAGAGGTAGGTAGAGAGGCATATCATGGGGTCAGTGCCAAGCCTTCTGCTCTCATTCCCTCATTCTTCTCCTTTAAGAAAAAGGGGTTCAGCTGCCTCAATGTATGAGAACAGGGATGCTGGACTGGGAGATCCAAGCTCATGCCCAGCCTCATTATCTACTCCTCTGAGGAGTTGCCAGAAGACAATTTCCAAATCTCTTTCTCCCTTCCCTTCACCCTTCTTGTCCTATCTCCTGTTATTAAAGATTATATGCCAAAACTCCTAACCAAACCCCAAACTAGAGCTGGAGCTGAAGGTAAATGGTGTGAGCATAAGCCAAGGAGAGGGACATCATGCGGACACGCACCTGTAAGGCAAAGTCACAAGCCACTGGAGCAGTGCTGCTCCTAGATATGGCCTTGACCGACATACAGTATAGCTTGACACTGAAGGACTAGTGCCCACATTGATGAGCCTCTCAGCTTCTAGCTTCTGTCTCTGAGACTTCTCTTCACTACCAGAAAGGTGGGAAAGGTGTTGGGAGTTACCATGCTTAGACCAAGAAGGCCTCCAAGTTGGCTCTCAGCGGAGTTCTCCCCGGAGTCTGCGCAAGGATTATATGGATTGAACCTTGCCATTAAATGACTTGCCCAAGATCACATGACTCTTAAAAATCATACTGCTGGATGCCAGCGTGTGCTGGGCCCCTCTGCACCAGGATATGTGTGTCTAGAGCTCAGGGGAGGTAGGATCGGGACTCATGGGCCTGTAGGAGACATCTGAAGCCTTGAGTAGATACATGACCACACAGGGAGCATATCAGAGGAGAGAGTCAAGGATAGAACCACAGAGAATGCTATCTCATCAGAGCCAATTCTGGTGGAAAAGAAATAGGTGGAAAAGAAATTGTTAGGGGGTTAGCAAAAGATCTAAGCCCACATGGTTTCCCAAAAGCCAAGGAACAATTAGAAAAAAAAAAAAAGGAGCGAGTGAGATTAAAAGGAAAACAAAAAAGAGAATGTTGGGAAAGGATCTTTGGATTTAGCGGTTAAAAAAAGCATATTAGCAACTTTTCATCTTACAACAAATTCAGGCTTTTTTCCAACTGAATTTTTTTCCTACCCCTCTCCTCCCACCCTCTAAACTCCCCTCCACCTCTATGCAAGGCAAACAAATCCTCCCAAAGTATTTTCAATCTGGAAGGGAACTGAGGCTCATCTAAGGTCATCTCCCACAAAGTCATTGCCTTTGCCTCCGTTCATGCTTTATTCACCAGCCAGAAAGACCCTTCTCCTCCTGTTCACAGTCTATTTCCCTTATTTCTTTGAAACTTGACCCCAAACTTACCTCTATGAGTTTTTTAAATGATTAATCCCATCTCATTATAAACATGTCGGTTTCTTCATAGTTTCTGCAGGAAAGTACTTCTTGGCACTCAAGTTTTTCCAAACATACATAAATATAAATGCATGGAAAGCAGAGTCTATCCGAGAACAACTTCTTTGTCAGACAGAGCAAATCTCTGATTTTTTCATCTCCCCTTGTTATGTCCTCTGCACAGCAGTTGCTGAGCAAATGTTTTGGACTAAGACTGACTGCTGAATATTTACTCAAAGCAAGTTATTTATTAGCAAGTATGAGTAATGGGGAGGAAGGCTTTTTGTAGTTGACTATGTGCTGATGCTAAAACCTGTATTTTCATCTAAGTTGAATGCTAAGACAAGGGTGGAGTCCAGCAGAAATGTCTCAGCCCTTGGTGAAGGATGAATTATAAATAAAAAGTGTCTACAGGGAAATCTCCAAGATCCCCTATTCTGGGTAGCCAACCCAATTCTGATGACATAAAAGTGATGCATCGTAATTACAACTTATGAATAACATCTGAATAATCCCATGGAATTGAGTTTCTGTGTAGTAATGAAGAGAAAATAAATCATCCTACCACTACAGGCATACCTAAGTAAGTATAACAGCACAGTTCACCCCACTTCTTTATCACTGGGATAAAGAAGTTCCCTGGAGTATTACCATCTTTTCTTCTTCCAAAGGAAGCATGTAGACTTTAGATTAAGACTCCTGACCAAAATATAAAATAAAAACTGAAAATCATTTTTTAATTTAAACTTCTATGTCTATTAGAATTTTAAGAAATAAAGTTTCCAGGAACTAGGATAAAATGAATCCTCTACTAGTAAACTATCTCAAAGCTCTCAAGCTTCTTTTAAATATTTCACTTCAATATATAAAGGTGGTATAACCATGTCCAATCCAACATGTCCCAAATCCTACAGTCCTATATTCACAATCCTATATTTCTGAACCCTGACCAGAACCACCATCCACTCATTCCCTTTAACTAGTAAACCTAAAATATACAAAATATACATACTATTTGATGTGAGAGAAGGTGGAGAGAGACTACCTGGCAAAAAACTAAATGACAATTAGCCAGTAACTATTATTACAACAAATGTAAATGTAACCTTTTTATTTTTAAAAAAGCCTAAATAATACTGTATCTATAAAAACCTCATCTAAAACAACTGGATTTGGAAAAGTTGGAAGCAAAAGTAAGGGGGGAAGTAAAAATAAATGCAAAAAGAAAACAATGATAAATAAACAGGTAGCTGGTATTGTGTATGTATTTATACAAAGTTATATAGCTTTAACTTTAAAAAAAGAACTGAGTTGTGAATTTCATACAAAGTTACAGTCAAAGCAAATGAGCAAAAAGTTTGCTTTATAGTAATAAGAATAGTTAACACTGAAGACAGCCATCATAAACGTTTACACACTAAATTGTATAGATCAAAATACATGCACTAAAATGACCATGATTATAAGAAGTTAAATGCTATAAAGGAAATGCTAATACTTCTTTATCAGTCCCCAGCAGACAAAATCAAGAAAATGAACAAAATATGGTAAGTTCTTATACATGTCCGATAAGATAATTGAAATATTCTTTATCTTTGTATCATATTTGAAGTCTATTTTTTTTTTTTTTTTTTGAGACTAGGTCTCGCTATTTTTGCCTGTGGAACCCCAGGCTCTCGTTGCCCGGGGTACCACGGACTTAGCCTCAGCTTCCCAGGTAGCTGGGATTACAGGCACGCACCACCACGCCCAGCTATTTTTTTAGAACTAGGTCTCGCTACGGGCCCCAGGCGGGACTCGAACCGCGATCCCTAGCCCTGGCCGCTTCATAGGCTGAAGCTTACAAGCACGAGCCACCGTGCCCGGCCTTGAAGTCTATTTTTAACCATACAATTTAGATCCTATAAATCTGCAAACAGCAAACATTTTCTGTAAAGCGTCAGATAATAAGTCAAGAGCAGCAATAGGTAATACACAGCCAAATAAGCATGGCAGTATTTCCATAAAACTTTATTTATAAAAGGAGGCTGTGGGCACATTTAGTCCAGTTTACCAACCCTTGACTGCTGCTGTTGAAGCAACCACAAAACCTTTCCTAAAACAGCATATTTTAGATCACAAAAAAAAAAGAAATTCTAAAATAAGAAATGTACAGGTGATAGAGCCTGATTAGAAGGTGACAAAAAGCAGCAATAAGAGTAGAAACAAAATACTCAGGAAATCAGAGGAACCTCATCAAACTCCTGTTCAAAGCATTGTTTCTAACACTCCAGTCACATAGCCACATCACTTCCTGCTCATTTCCTCAGCTTGCTCCAGGGGTTTTCATGTAACAGCAGTTTGTCTTTTGGGAAGACAAACTCCCAGAATGAGGAGGAAAGACTCTTAGAGTCAAAATTCTTCTTTACTGTTTTCAATTCCCTCTAAGACATAGAACACAAAAAAGAAAGACCCCCAAAGGGGACTCCCTGATACAGAGAGGCTGAAATCTTCACCTTGGGATGGAGCTAGGGCTGGCCCAAGACCCTGAGAAAAAGCTCCAGGCCAGATCCCTCTCCTCAGTTACAAAGGCTTGAGTCATCAGGCTTCGTGACTCTGGTTGAGGGCTCTTCCAGGAATGTTCTGCTCCTTCTGAGTTCTGCTCATTCCTTTCTGCCCCTAGAACCCACTCCAAACCCTTGGAGGAAACTCCCAGTCAAGTAACTCTCTTGACACCTGCCCCTACCCAGGCCCTCCCTCTTCTGGGAATAGTCAGTGCAGAGACCGGAGGGTGGAAGGCTGACCTCCATTCCCATTATCCCATGGACCCCAGCCTGTCATATCTGATGTGGTTCAAGTATTTCCCTTCAGGCAAGAAAGAGCCCCAGCCAGGCTGATTCAACCCAACTGCAATAGCTGTGGCATTTATAGAGCCTTCAGGAAAGAAGTTAGGAATGTAAAGTTCTACAAATTCCTTGACCCTAAAGAGGTTTCCCCTGTTCCCTAGTCCTTGAATAGCAGACCATCTTGATCAGCTTTGGAGCCATTCTGGATTCCTATGTAGTTGTTACCAGGAGTCCATTTCAACCTCTGTCTCTATGGAGCAACCCTGGGGAAGCAGAAGAGTGGATGCTTCAGATTTGAGGCTGTGGGGTGCCATACCAAGAAATGGGGTGGGGAACCTTCCTAGAATCTACTTTCTAAAATTCAAAGGGACGCCCTGGCTGTGGCTGGACAACATAAAGGCAAACCTCTTTTCTGGGTAAAGTTGCAGTTGGCCCCATCTCTCTCCCCCACTGCACCCCCTCATTTCCACCTCCCTTCACCCCAGTCCTTTCTTCCAGGACTTTTTCACTCTTTGCTCTTCTCCCTAAAGGGATTGATCTCTAAGAACTGCTCACCTCCGATATGGCCGATGCCACCGGTTCAGGGTTGGTTAGTATACAAAGTGTTGAGCATTACTATTAACGTGGTTATCTTTTTGCTCTCCACCTATCTTCCCCTGGAAAGCTCAGAAGGGTATTTCTCTGCGTGTGTTCAACCCGAGGATCTCCTTTCTCGGGATTTCTTCCCCCCTAACCTCCGCGCCAGCTTAAGTTTCTTTACCAGGATGTCCCTCCTCCTGCATCCCACTCCTCCCCGCGCCGCGCACTCTCCCCCCCAGGATTTAAACCCGAGGCGGGCGCGCTGAGCCGGGCGCGCCGCACTTACCCTCGTGCCTCGGCTTTGGCGGGTGAACTTGGGCTGCTTCCCTCGTTAAGAGGCGGCACTGGAGCCCCTCGATGCTGGGGGAGCCCAGGGGTGGCGATCCCGCCCTCGCGGCGCCGAGCTGTTATAAAGACGCCGTGGCGGGAGGGAGGGAAAGAGGGAGGGAGGAGGTGAGCAGAGGGACAAGGGGCGGGAGAGGGTCAGGGGCGGAGGACACGCCCATTCCAGTTCCACGGCGCTGCGCGCTGTTATGAAAATAAAGTCCCCGTGCCAGGGGACGAGCCAAAAGCCGCCTGACGTCAGCAACACAGTCACCCTTGAAATAGGTGGGTAGGTGGGAGGGGTCGGGGGAGTGAGGGAAACCCAGCCCTGGCCGGCCCCGCCTCGCTCGCGCGGACTCGGAGACCCGCGCCCCGGCGGGTCCTCGGGCGCCGGCTAGGAGGGGACCAAAGTGAACCTTCTCTTTATCAGCCCCGCAGGCTGTCACTTGGTGGAGGAAACCACGCCCGCAGGGCGCTCCCGTCGGTTCAGGGCAAGGACCGGCGAGGCTGGAGCTCGGCGTCCGTGCGCGCGCGCAGGCAGCAGGTAAAGACCTGGTTTCCTACCTACAGGAGCCCGACTCCCAAGTTGCCCGTCCACCCTTACAGAGGGAAACGAACTTCCACCCATTTTTTTCTCTTACTTTAGTCTTTGTCTCCAGCACTGTTATCCCCACCCGCTCCAGGATTATAAGCTCCCGGGATTATGGGAAGCAGGGCTGGGAAAGGAGACCACCACCTCCCACTCGGGGCAGCCAGCCAAAGTGGGCAAAAGCCAAGATAAACTTCTTATCCACAGCAGCTCCTCAACCCCTTCAGTCAGAACTGTCCTTCCAGGCCCAAGGGTAGTGTTGGCTGGAGGCTGGGAGAGGGCCAGCTCCTTTCAATAAGCCTCCACACTGCAGTGGGATGAGAATGGGACACCTGATAAAGTTATGAAATGAAAGAATTTGCCTTTGTGGCCTGGCTCTCCTGCCCTCCAGGGCCCACTCCTCTTCCACTATCAAGCCAATCCTACTGAAACTTGTCTTTGTTTACTTGTCAAACAACCCTGAGTCCAGCCGGGGGTAAGGCTCTAGGCTGTTGCCTGGGGGAGGGGGGCTCTGTGCTCTTAAGGTGCCCCTGGTAAACTAACCTGTGTTCCAGTGCTAAGGAATTAATGGAAGGGGACCTAGAGCGCCCCGGTTTTCCTCCCACTCCCCCTCAAACCCTTAGTTTTCCCAGTCTCAGGGGCTTTTACAATGTGACTTTTTGGAGACAATACCTCTGCTTTTGTTGGGTTTTTCTTTCAGTCGAGAAACCACAGACAGTATCTTGAGACTTGGAACATTCCCTTGAAGTCTGCTGCAGAAGTCTACCTGCTCCTCTCTAGGGGCGAGGGAAGTGGGGGTTGCAAACCCACATTCATGTTGAGGGGAGCTGAGAATCCATTTGGGACTGGAAATGACAGTGCTTTTCATTGTGTGCCATCTCTAAGTCAGGTATCCAGGGAACTTGATGTTCCACTGGTAAAAGGGAAGTCAAACTAGACCAGCCCTGTTCAATGGATATAGAGTTCAAGCCATGAGTGTAAGCCACATGTGTTAAATTTTCTAGCAGCCACAGTCAAAGAAGTAAAAAGAAATGGGAATAATGGACAAGAAAAATTTTTAACTACCAAAATGATAACAGAACTAAAGCTTACAGAGAAGGAGGGAAAATCAGGGGAGGGGTGAGCACAGGGGATCATAACAGTTCAAGGGTGATATGGTGGTGGGAAAACTTTGGGATATATAACAATGTAAGGAAAAAATATATAGAATAAATTTTTTTAAATGAAAGGCTATTGTGTAAGCATCCTGTTTGTGATGCCAAACGCAGTGCAAGCATCAGGCTCATCAATCTGCATAGGTTCTTTATTGGTTCTAGGACTTACACAGACACATTAGGTAGGGTAGGTGAACCTCCCAAACTCCCAGGAATCTTCCCACTCGTTCTCTGGTCTCTCCAGTGTTCCGGCATTCTGGTTTTCTTTATCTCTTTGTGCTTTTTCTCTCATACTCTTTATTGTGTGCACTGGACCCCTTTATCCCCTTTCTTCTAGGTCCAGGCATGCACATTCACACATGCCCACCCCCACTGAGCTGCACAATCATGAGGATGATGCAGCATCCCAGGTGCCAGTTATACAGGTTAATGGAGGAAAAAAAATCTAACACGCTACAGCTATCGAATGTAATAAATGCCAAAAAATGGGAATAAACTGTAATCATATATATTGGTTAAGCCAATACATATTACAGTCCCACCTGTAATCAATACTTTTAAGAGTGTTAATGAGCTGTTTCACAATTCTTTGTTTCCAACTCTGCCCTCCAAAGTCTGGAGAATACTTTGCACTCACAGTACTTGAGTGTAGGCATACCATCTAAATACCCAAAGCCCTGCATGGCCAGTGACTACCAGGTCAGCTGGCACATGACAGCCTTGTACAGCTGGGGGGATTTCTGGGGTCAGAATCACCATACTGAGGGTGAGGTTTGTGACATAGAGAATAAGATAAGTCAAAAGGGGGAGATAAAGTAAAGGAGTGTGACCCTGGGGATTTCTCCCTGACCCTGAGCCCCTCCTAGGAAGAGACCTTAGGAAACCACAGAGAAAGGGGTAGTATTTTGCTTTTCCAGCTTGCTCCTGATTCGCTGGGTGATGTCTGCTGGGGGAATTCTGGGCTATGAGGAAAACTGTACTTGGGTAGTCACTAGAAAGTGCTGGCTTTGGTCCTTGTGCCCATTATCTTCATTTACCTCCATTTGAGAACTCTTCTGCCTTATCACTCTCACTCTGCCTTGCCTTAGCCTCTTCCATCCCTTTGTTGATGCCTGCCTGCTGGTCTGCCTGTACCAACCCCCTGCTTCAGCATTAAAGTCCTGCCCAATCTACTGAGGACTCCTAGATGCTTTTCCATTTGAACAAATCAACTATAAACCTGCCTGATCTGGTGTGTCTATGGGGTCCCTGTGGACCTCTTTACCAAAGCTACCTTGGAATTCAGGGCTGTAGTACCTCAGACCAGGGGCTCCCTCTTTTGTTCCCTTTATTTTTTTCTCTAGCAAGATGGAAGATGCCACCTTCTCCCTTCCTGACCCTGAGAAATCGCACTGAGGAAGCACCTGGGTGAAAAGAGAAAGCCTGGATATTTGATTGTATTCACTAATGGGACTGCTTGCTCCAGCCAGATTCCTATTAAGAGAGGCTTCCCCATTCAATTGCTAAGTCAAACAGGAAGGCTCTGAGGAACCAAGGCACTGAGACTTGTATACAATACAAGTGTGAGAAAGATGCTACTGGGTCTCTAGCCCCTGAACGGAATTTCCCTGTTGATCGCTCATTGAGTAGCAGCTGTGAATCATCATCTGCGCAACTGTGCTGGGAACTCAGAAAGAAAGGTCTAAGGAGCTCCTCCTGTGGAAAAACAGAAAGGAATGAAAGTACTGCACGGTGAGAATGCCCCCTGTCCAGGAGCGCACAGGGACCAGAGCTGGGCACAGAGTCGTGGTGGGGGAGGGGTGACTTCAAGGACAAGTAGTTTTTCAGGCGAGGAAAGGAGAGAGTGGGGACAGAAGTGGCAAAGGCACAGAGGAGTGTGCTTGGTAAAGTGACAAAGTGGGACCAAAAGACACAACCAGACTGAGAGATGCACGTACTACTCATGTCAGAAGCAGGAGGGCACCCAGGCATGAAGTCTAGGGTTGCCATGAAATGACATGGCATGTGAGAGGGAGAGTCATTCCATTGGCCCTAAATCTGGTGACCGGTGTCGTTATAGGAAGAAGCCATGAAGAGGCACAGTGGAGTCACAGGGCCCCAAGTCAGGGAGCACGAAGGAGCAAGCAGCAGGTGGGACAGAGGCACAGACAGTACTCCCTGGGAGCCTCCAGAAGAAAGCAACCCTGAATTAGCTTGGGTTTGGGACTTGGGACCTCCAGAACCGAAGAACACAGGTCCACTGTTCTAAGCCCTCTGGTTTGTTAGGGCAACCCCAGGGAAACTCTAGGGCTGGAATATAGGCCTATTGACATATGCCTATGGCTCCTGGGGAGCGCCCCCAAAGAACTGCCTAGTCCCCCCAAGAGCCTCAAGGCTACATCTTGAAGTGGCCTTGGTTTCATCTCCCACCTCCACCAGGTGGAAGGAAGGAGAGTGGAGTGTGTGAAGGGTAAACACCAGTGGCGCTCGAAGTGACACTTGAGGCCCTGGAATGCAGTCTGCAGGGATGGAGTGCTGGCGCACAGCACAAGGGCCAACCAGTAGCCCTGCCTATCTCAAGCCTTTCCTTATGGGGCTGCTAAAATGGCCTCAATGACAGCCCAGACTTCCCTGCCTTTCCTGCAATTGACTTGAAGCGCATGTTCTTTCTCGGGGTCTTAATTCCAAGGAAATTTATGAGTTGAAGTCTCTATGCTGAAACCAGAGAGCTGCTGCCAGTAACCTCAAGGCTGGATTGAGAACCCCATTAAGTGCCCAGACTGGTTCAGTGACGTGAAACCTAATGCAGCTCTAAGAGTCTCCATTTCCCACTCACTTGTGCCCAGTGGGTATATCCTGTCCCTTCAGCCCCCCACCCCACACACAGGTCTCTGTAGCTGTGTTCAGCCAGGTGGGGAGTTAGGGTCCAAGGATAAGGGAAACTGATGTACCCAGGACTGCTCTCATCTCAGCCCTATTCTTGGTTGGCTCACAAACCAATTTGTTCTGCTGGTTTGAGCTGCTTAAAAGTCTGTTGCTGAGCTACAGACAGGATATCGGAAAGAATTTGAACCTTGGAGTTAAGAAGATCTGGCTACAATCCTACTAACAGCTCCCTGGCCTATTTCCTCATCTGTAAAAAGAGAGTTCATAACACTTAATTCACTATGTTGCCATGAGCATCAAGTAGAATTATTTCCAGCAAAGAGGAAAATTTCAGGAATATTCCTTTACTTGCTGTAGGCTCTGGCACTGTTGAAGGCAGGAAGGCAGTTTCTTAGCTTACATGAAAGGCCAGCAGAATGGTGATGCTGGCAAACTCACTTCAGCATCTTATTTTATCAGGCCTCTCCCTCCCTTCCAGTCACTCAGACTCCCCATACTTTCCATGTGTTACACAGCCAAAAACACTCATTCAGACTAAAGTGTGAAAGGACTGGAAGGATGGCCTATTGCCCCATTTGGGGAGTCTTTTCTATTTTAAGACAGACCTAGGAATTCTACTCAGCAATAAAAAGGAGTGAACTACTGCATACAACACAGATGAATCTCAGAAGTGTTAGGCCAAGTGAGAGAGCATGACAGTCCATCCTGCCTGTGTCCAGGTCTACAAAATTCCAGAGCAGGTGGAATTTACCTAGGAAGATAGATAAGATAGCAGATCAGAGTCAGGCTGGGGCCGAGGATTTCCTGCCAAGGGGCACAGGGGAATAATTTGGGCTGAGGGAATATTTTGTGTCTTCACTGTGGGGTATATGCATTTGTCAAAATGCAACAATGATATCCTTAAAAATGTGTGTATTGGCTGGGCATGGTGGCACATGCCTGTAGGTGGCAGCCTAGGAAACTGTGGCTGGGGCCAGGAATCATGGTTCGAGTCCCACTGGGGGCACATAGTGAGACCTACTTCCAAAAAACAGCTGGGTGTGGTAGCACACACCTGTAATCCCAGCTACCTGGGAAGTTGAAGCTGGGGATTGCTTGAGTCTGTGGTACCCCGGGCAACATGAGCCTGTGGCTCCATGGGCAAAAATAGTAAGACCTAGTCTCAAAAAAAAAAAAAAAAAGTGTGTATTTAATGCGGGTAAATTATGTCAATAAAGGTGATTTTAACAGGAAAAAAAAAAAGACCTGCTAAAGAGCTGGATGCTTAGCACTAGAATTAATCACTAAGAGTAGAGCTCAAGGAACCTGGAGGACGACAAAGCCTGGATATGGAGGGCACTTCAGGAGAACGTTCTGTTCTGACAGAAGTAGTAGGTGTCCTTTCCAGATATAAGAAGCAATTTTGGAAATGTGGTTTGAACACCTGAATATTTAAGAGTCTTGAGTGCCGCTCTCCTACCTGTTGGTGCCCCATTCTCCAGTGTCAGACTGGGATATTGATTCATGCAACAAATAGATAATGAATATCTCTGCAAGCCAGGCACTGTTCCAGAAGGTGGGGGTTCCACAGCAGAAAATATAAAGTCTCTGTCCTCATGGGAATTGCATTTTAGAGGAGGGAAGAGAGCTACATTTAAGTGATTATGTTAAGCAGAGTGGGGAAGGGCAGAGAGGGAACAGAGCTATTTCCCACAGGGTGGCAGGGGAAGGGTCCTCTGAATTAGGTGGAGAACTGGAGGCAGGAGAAAGGAGGCTTTGTCCATCTACAGGGAAGCTACCCCAGGCAGAGGGAATACCAGGGCAAGGCCTCTCTACCTGACAGGTTCACAGGAGAGCAAGGAGACCAGGGTGACCCGCAGGACAGTGTAGTGGAGAGAGACAACAAGCCCAAATCAGAAGAAGAGGTGCAGTGGGAGTCACTGCAAGGTCTTTGATTCCCTTTCACTCTGAGTTTGACAGGAAGTCACTGGCAGAAACAAGTACTGTGACCTGAATGATGCTATAGAAGAGTCATGCTGCCTATGTTGAGAAGGCCTCTGGGGCAGGGGGCAGACTGATAAGGTCTAGAAGCTGGGCGGTCAGTGGGAGAAAGGCTGTCTGGAACAGGCCAAGCCATGGGGGATTGAATACCTTCTGAAGATAAAGTCAGTGGAATTTCTTAATGAACTGAATGTGGAACATGGAATAAAAGAAAACAGGTGAGGAACACCCCGAGGTATGAGGTCTCAGATACAACTGAAAAGAAAATCCTTTTGTTTTATGTATTATGTATAGGGCCCGTGTTAAACTAAATAATTAATTAATTAATTGAATGAGCATATTTTCAAAACAAAAATATAAGCCTGGTCAGTTTGATGTCACAAAGTGCAAGAGGCAACATCAAACATTTAAAGACCTTGATTTTGATATTTCTAAGACATTTTTAAGGTTTCTGATATCAGTTGTGGGACTTAAATTAGCGCTATTTGAAATTAATGCGATGGTAAAAATGTAATATTGGCCAAATTTTCTCAACACAATATAGCATTAGTTTCCTGATGATTCTCGAAAGAATCACAAAATAAGAAACTATCTCATGGCCCATTCACTAGCATTAATGCCACTGAATTATGTGGACTGGAAAACTTTCACAGTAAGTTAAGACTTTGGTGACACAATCCAATATTAATATTTAGAAATTAATATGAAGTCTGTCAATCCCTAGAGTGGTTTAGAATGTCAGTGATCATTTCACCAAAGGAGGGGAGATATAAGAAATATAAAAAATAACTTTCTCCATCTTGTTTTTATTACACTTGAGCTTCAACATAGAAAGGTAAAAGGACCTCCACTTCTGAAACTCTTCAAATAAACTAACTTCCTAAACTCTGAGATCTCCCACACCCTAAAGTGGCAGACTTGGTCAAGATCCATAGACAAGGAAAAGTAACTTGTTTGAAATTTTCTGGCCAACACAGTAGAACCCAAGTAAATACTCATATGGATATAAGAAAATCAGTAAATGAAAATCTTCCTTGAAAGCAGGGGAAATGTTTGGCTTTTCAGCACAAAATGGGCTGAGTTTTCTTATATTTCTTAAAATAAGCTGCATCATGATTTCCCCAAGGTCACAGAGTAGGTAAGAATGAAGTGTCTGTGGGAAAAACAGTGTAAGAACAAGTATTGGTTGTATATTTTAACCTATGTTTGGGCCAACTCCTCCTGTTAGAGCCAAAGACTAAAGAATATTTATCCATGTACTCTCTATAAACCTGTACAAAACACCTACTATGTGCTGAGATGAAACATCAGTGAACGAAAGGGCCTCATCCACTCTTTCTATTAGCAGCCTCAGATCATCTCTGAAAAATGGCTTATTACTCATTTGCCCCCAAACTCTACAAAGTCATGCATAGCAGAAGGTTCAAATCTTCATGTCCATTTTAAGAGCACCCATGAAAGTGCCTGCGCCATCAAGATCAAAAAGCCACTAAGATCGACAGGATGTCACTCTACAGAAGCAATGCATGTAATTCTGGCATTACAATGGGCGTGGCTAGCGTGCCCAGGCCGAACAGTGGAGTTGGATGCACAGTCGGTGGCATGCTTACTAATGCAGGGAGTAATGATGAACTTAGGGGCTTCGATGTAGATTCCTTGGTCACCAAGCACACGGGGTGAATAAAACCCCAAAGAGGCATCAATCAAGTTACCAAGTTCATGGTCAACCCAGGCATGAGCTCTCCCTGCCCCAGGGAGGTGGTCCTCACTGGAAGTGAGCAGACCTTTCCCACACTGGAAGAGAAGTCAGCACAGAAGCAGCAGCTCTCCCAGAAGAAACTGAAGAACAAAACCTTGTTCTGGAAATAAACTCAGCTTAAAATAAATATTAATCCAAAGTACAAGAAGAAAAACTGAAAGGTCTCCTCCAAGGCAATGAATCACCTTTGCTTCCAAATGTCCTTAATCTCTTCTGTTGGGTTAGAGCCTGTTCATATTGCCTGTACTTTGGATGGCACATCTCTATTCAGTGTGTTAGTGGAGCATCCCAAGGAACATGGCCAAAAGGCCTAGAGCTAGTGTGGGGGTGGGGGAAGGTAGGAGACAAGAGGAGCCCCAGTCTGCTTTACAGGCCCCATACCCCACACGAGTCTGGTTCCAGTGTCATCCCAGAGATGGGCCAACGGCCCTAGTGTCACTAGACATAGGAATCTGGTTCATTAATTCCAAGGAAAACAGAGGCCCAACCTAGAGCGAAACTCCCATGGAGAGACTGGGTTGGCACTCAACTCAGCAGACACCCTGGGGTTCCCACCACTAGGGATACACCACCCTAGCCTGCAGCAGGCAGAGAGCAGAACAAGGGGGCCATTGGGCCTGCCACCTGCTGTTAGGCATTTCCTTATTTCTTTTGTACTGCCCCAAACCACTGCTGCTTAAAACATCTTCTCAAGAAACTCATGGGTGTGATCTTGGGAGGGAACAGAGTAAATAGCTGACAAGGGTCAGCACTGAAAAGAAAAAGCCAATTTAATGGAGAGTAAGGAAAGACCAGGCAATCATCATCTTGCTGATGATTTTTCTAGGGTAAAGACCCAGATATTTCTGGGTGTGTCCCATAACCAAGACAGGTCCTTGATTCCTAAGAAGGAACTGAATTGAGATCTATGAGAATTTTATTTTTCCACTGTAAAAAGCTTGGCTCTCTTCCTACAAAAGAACAATCCTGCTTTGTGTGTGTGTGTGTGTGTGTGTGTGTGTGTGTGTGTGTGTGTGTATGTGTGTGTGTATGGTATGCCCACATTTTTTTCAATAATACTGAACCATTCAATATTCAACTATAGTCTACTTAGGATACTATTTCCTACTTTTCAAGAATATTGAAATACTGTTAATAATATCTATGGATGAACTGGAACACCTGCTAGCATGGCCCATGATGTAGAATCAGTAAATAGTAGTTCTGGGTGGAACTAAGCTTGACCAAAAAGAGGATTGAAGTTCAGAGAGACCCAGAGACAAGTGTCACCTCCCAAGGTCAGTTATCTGGGGACTCAGAGCAGGAACCCCTATCTTCCAGCTCCTGTTTCTACATCCATGTATTCTCAGTTCCCACTTCACTACCTATTTACGGGCAACTTAAATAGCAAGCTCTGTTACATCCGTATGTCTTTAATCCCACATATTTACTCCTGCCCACAAAAAAAAAAAAAAAAATGGAAAACACTTCCTTAATATTCTCAGAACCCACCAACCTTCCCTATTTTCTGTATTTCAGAGGTTCATAATATAAGGTCCATGGAAAACACACCACACACATGTGCACCAGGAATCCAAAGATGGGCTTCAAGTAGAGAACTGCTCTCCACTGTCAGAAAATGCTTTTTCACATTCTCAAAAGAATCACTGTTTACCTATGTCTCCATACATTTGTACACACCAGCAGAGATGAGACTTTAAAAGGAGGGCTCTAAAAGTGATGGAGAAGTTACCAGAGGATTTATGAATGAAGGCCTGGCTGAAAAATGCAGAATAAATCAAGGGGAGAAACATTTCTCTATTTTGGCATTTTCTTTGAAGTCCATTTGGTTACTACCAAAAAAAAAAAACCTCTATATCTGGATTTTTCTCTCTCATTAAAATGTATCATGGAATAGCTATGAGAAGGGATAGAGTCTTTTAGCCAGTGTTTATAAGCTAGATGTGTATGTCCTCCTCATGTTCATATACTGATGCCCTGACTCCCAAACATGATGGCCATTTGGGGCTGGGCTTTTGAGAAGTAATTAGGGATAGAGGAGGCCCTGACAGGGAGCTGCTCATGATGGGGTGAGTGCCATTATGAGCAGTGACATCAGAACTTGCTCTGTCCCCCACACTGTGAACACAAAGAGGTCATGAAAGCACCCAGCCAGGTGGTAATCACCCACAAGTCAACAGAAGAGGACCCAGAATGAAAGCACCTAGCCACCATCTTGATCTTGACTTTCAAGGGTTTAGTCAAGGGTTTAGCAGCCCAGCCAGTCTATGCTATTTCGTTGTGGGAGCCCCAGCCCACTGATACAATCAGTTTTGTTTCTTTCTCATGAGAATGACAAGTGGCACCCAGTTTCCACAGCACTTCTGTATTCTTGGTTTCATTTTCTTCTCTTCACACCAGTTCTTCCACGTAGATGTTGGTATTCTCATTCCACAGATGAGGGCTCCAGAGCTAAGGGGCCGGCACATGGTTCTATCTTCTGGAAGCAATGCAACTCCAGGATCAGTGGGTTCCTATGGCCCCTCCCTCTGTCCTTGGCTCTGGGCTCAGCATGTGGCTGACTTTGCAGGGACATTTGAGCATGTCCCCTGTCACATTTGCCCTGCAGCTCCTCCCTTAACTTCCCTTCCTCAAATGAAAATTGCTGGCAAATTGGCCTCTCAGGGGTCAGGCTGGCATCAATTAGCAAACCTCTCCATTCGCAGCTCCTTTTCCATGACTCATATTTGGGGCTATTTTTGCACTTCTGCACCTTCTGAAATGCATGACAGGACTATCAGATGCTTCTTTATTTCAAATTAGTCAGGGATTTTACCTCATTTCTTGGGGTCCTGCTGACCTGCAATCTTAATAACATCTAGCAGGCAAGACCTAGTCTAGAGCATGCTGGGAGGGGATGCTGGCAGTCCTGGGTCTCCTGGGCCCTCCTCACCCCTACCCACTCAGGCTCCTTTTCCACATCTCTGTCCTCTGAACTCCTTCCACTTGTAATCTGCTCTTTGCTCTTCTTCTGCATTAAAGTTGCATCTGCATCGCACCTATCTTCTGCCAGGCATATATTTTACACATTATCTCAATTGAATTTACCCTCCCAGGAAGAGGCTGATAAACAATCCCCTCAAGGACTATAGCAAAGATAAGAGTTAATGGTTTAAGCCTGGTCCACATTATTGTAAATCAGACCTACAGGAAGCCTGGATCTGTCATAGTAATGTGATAGTAAGGTAAGGCAGGAAGGAGGCAATACATGGTTTGAGTTCAGTTGACTGGATCCAACATGTCTTCCCAGAAGCCCCTGCAGCATGTTACTAGGAGTCCATCTGTTTGCTTTGGCAAGACAATTAGCAAGACACACTACCAGTTTCATTAAAAACGGTGGGTCATATTATGAACCTACTGTGTGAGGGCACTATGCTAATTTGCAGCATGAAGCTCTCCGCACAAAGGAGGCTCCTAAACTTCTGAAACTTGAAAAGTTCGTGAATAAGACTTACACAGTCTCTTCACATTTTTTCAAGGGAGCAGTTTCAAATGTTGATGAAATTTTCAAGGTTCTTCAACTCAGTAGAGGTTAAATACAACCACTTTACAGATTTGTTATAAAATACTTTGAAGAAAATGAACACACATACAAAAATGAGACCTCCTCTCTTCTACCATCTGTCAGGGAGGCCAGCTGTGAAGCTGTGGGATCCTTGCTCCATCTACTGTGTGGCTGCTCCCTTCTGGTCATGTAACAACCATCTGGGCTCAAATGAAAGGAGTAGTTGTCTACCTGCCTATCTGGTGTTTGCTCACTGTTATTCCTTATGAGGAGTCAGTCATATTGTTTCCTTAGAGTTGCCATGAATCAAGGGAGTAATCAAGGTAGACAATTTTAAGTATGCACACTTAAAAGTGTGTATCATTTATCATACAAACACACTGAGAAATCTAATTGGTTCATTACATGACTCCTGAATCCAGCAGCATCCCACTTAGCAAGGAAAAAGGCTGTGAAAGGAGTCGTACAAAATGGAAAAAAACTTTATAGTCAAAAAGAGGGGGAACAAGGAAAGGAAGATGACTTCAGACAAAGCCACCTCCCCTTAGGTGAAGGGTTCTGTTGAGACAGGAAGGGTTCCAGGACAAGACCCAAAGACAAAACCTTGCTGTCCCCAAAGACTTGTAGACTTCAAACTATAGTACAAAGCGATAGTAATTAAAACAGTTTTGTACTGGCACAAAAACAGATAATCAGACCAATGGAACAGAACTGAATCCCCTGAATAAAGCCACATAGATATAGTCAACTCATCTTAGACAAAGGAGTGAAAAACCTACATTGGAATAAGGACAGCCTCTTCAATAAGTGGTGTAGGGAACACTGGACAAAGACATGCAAAAAAAAATGAACCAAGATACCTCCTTCACACAATGTACAAAAACTTACTCAAAATGGATAAAAAACTTAGACATAAGACCTGAAACCATAAAATACATAGAGGAAAACCTGGGCAAAACCCTTCATGAGTTACAGTTCAGAAATCCATTTTTGGCCACATCTATAGATGGCAAAAAAATGAGGGGAAACATAAACAGCTGGGACTACATCAAACTAAAAAGCTTCTGTACAGCAAAAGAATCAACAGAAAAAAACAAAAAGAATCCCAACTGAATGAGAAAAAATTTTTGCCCTCCATACAAGTGATAAGGATCTGATAACAAAGATACACAAAGAACTCATACAACTTAACAAAAACAAAGCAAAAAACCCAGTTAAAAAATTGGGAGATCTAAAAAGACACTTCTCCAAAGAGGAAGTCCAAATGGTCAATAGGCACATGAAGAACTGCTTAACATCACTAGCAGTAAGGGAAATGCAAATCAAATGAGATACCACAATGAGATACCAGCTTACACCAGTAAGAATGGCCCACATCCAAAAAACAGACAAGTGCTGGTGTGAATGTGGAGAAAAAGGAACACTTTAACACTGCTGGTGGGAATGTAAACTGGTCCAATCACTATGGAAAGCAGTGTGGAGGACCCGCAAACTAATGAAAATGGAACTACCATTTGACCCAGCAATCACTCTTCTGGGAATCTAACCAAAGGAGATCTCAGTGTTGGTACAAAGGGACACCTGTGCTCGGATGTTTTATATAGCGCTATTTATAATAGCAAGGACATGGAAACAACCCAAGACAGAGGACTGGATGAAAAAGATGAAAAAGGACTGGATAGACATCATGGAATATTACGCATCAATTAAAAATGACAAATCTGATGACTTTTTGGTAACATGGATGTACCTAGAAGAAATCATATTGGCAGAAACAAGTCAGAAGGAAAAAGACAGAAACCAAATGGTTTCACTGATATATGGACAACCAAACAAAAGTACATAACTAGGGGAGGGGACCAACTGGAGCGCCAGGAAGGGGAGGTGGTGGGTAACCCCCAGGGATCACAATGATGTGAAATATATATAAATAAATTATTTTTTAAAAATCCTGGAGACTATAGACCAGACACGTGCTACCCTCAGTTTTCCCAGTCCATTGTTTTCATTATTGGTTTCCCCAGCTGGTGCATTCTTGAGCTATCTCTTCACAGCCTATCAAGTTAGCCTGCTGAAGAAGAAAGTCACAGACTTGAGACCAGACAGGTCCAACCTGGAGCTGTTGGCACAGAGTCTCATGAGAGGCTCCCTGTGGGGATGGTCACAAGCCCTGCACCCACCAAGTTACAGCCAACTGTGCCTACAACTGGTAACCAAAAATGGCTCACACCCAGATGGACAAATGAACTTTAGTCAAGTCCACTCCTTATTTTCAACCAATAAAGTTTAGTTCCTTTGTTTTCAAACCCCAGCTCCAAGCCCTTGGAGTGTCTCTCATGTCAGGTATCCAAGAAAAGGAGTTTTTCTTGCACTTTCACTAATCAGTAAAGCTGACTACTTGCCTGCCCTCACCAGAGTCTATGGAGTTCTCTTTTTTATACCAGAGCATCTCAAGAGCCCTTTCTAGGCTTGGGAGTAGGGCCACTCCCATTTCTGGCAGGTAGAGAGGCCAACAGCAGCTGATTCACTCCCAGCTTATCCTAAACCTATGTTATTGAGGCTGGACTGAGGGACCCCAGACAGCTCCCTTGTCCGGTGACTATCCTGCAAATGATGTCACTAGTGAAACTCCAGATTGATGGATTTTAAATTCCACTTTGGGGAGAGGTTGAAACTGCAATTAGGTTATTAGCCACTAAGCCATGACAGGGTTTGGCCTGAACAACTTCATTTTGCACATGTTTGTTTTTTGTTTTTTAACAACAACATACATATACATATATTATAATTTAAGACAAGAGATGTCTGGCTTAATCATCTCTTCCATTCATTCTTGCTTTTATTCACCTGCAGCTACCATCTATCATGGAGGCCAGCCGTGAAGGTGTGGGGTCCTTGCTCCATCTACTGTATGATTGCTCTCTTCTGGTCATGTAATAACTTCTGGGCTCAAGTGAAAAAACTGCTTTGGACCCATCTGAAGTCCTGTCTTACTTGGCCTCCTCCTCTGTCTGCCAAGCAGCCCACTCATCTCCCCTGTGGTCACTTCCTTAGGGAACCTGAAACAATAGGTTGGAACAGGAGGTCCTGCACCAGGGAGCCAGAGAAGAAAAAGGGAAAGGCTTGGAAAATAAGTTCAACTTGGGACAGAGTTGCCTTGGAAAGGCCTCTGCAGGGGGGAAGAAGGAGGCCTGAGACTCAACACGTGAAGACTGATTGGCCGAGCACCACTGGGTTCGGTAATGCTTTTATTGTTACTCTTTCATGCTCCTTTCTCAGGACTTTAAATAGCCAGTAGCTGGCCACCAGGTCTGTGTGTGGTGATTCAGGCCTCACAGGCCTCCTTTCAAGTACTCCCCACAACCACCCCATGAGGTGGTCATTATTTGTCTGCACACTTTTTGAGGGGAAACTGAGACTTAATAAATAACTGATTCAAGGCTGCACGTGTGGCCAGATGTGAGCCTTAGGTTCCCTGAGAGACTGGATCTCTCACCACTATAGGTTGAGGTCCAGGGTCACTCTGCAAGTGGGTTCAGCCCTGGAGATGCTCCCAGCACTCCCCTGGGAACAGCCTGCTCGCTGTAGTGCCGGCCTCTTCCCAGTCCCATCCTCCTCTGATCTCCCACTTTATAGGAGCTCAGGAAGTATGATTCCTCCTCACTCCAGGTGTCTGGTGGTATCACAGTGAGAAGGTGATCCCACTAAAAAGGGGTAGACCATCACGGTCTCCACAGAGAGGTATTTCCGGTGCTTCACTCATTCACTGGAGGTAACCCTGCATCAGATTCTGGGCAGGCCCAGAATCAGAAACCAAGTTTAAAGTGAAAACAAAAGCATAGCCTTGCACTTAGAAAAGGTTATAGCTGAATCGGTAGAGGAGACAGGGAGATAAACATGTACCATAATGTAGGAAGAGCTCACCACAAGCAGTTAGAAGCAATTAGGAGTAACACACTGGGTGTTCATTCTGGGTGGGTTTGGCACCTCAGGGCTTGTAGAGTTATTGAAAAAATGCAAGTTTCATTTTCTTCAGCAATAAAATGTGGATAACAGGGCCCACTTATTAGGGTTGTTGGAAAGATTAAACCGCAAAGATATATGGGCTGTTTAACTGGGGACTGTTTCTGGTTCGCTGGCAACAGAGCAGATGCCAGCCTTCCCAAAGTGGGGCCAGCAACTTAACCCTCCCCATCTCTACTTCCCAATCTATAAGCAGGCTAATACATCTTCCCACTTTCTAGATTGTCAGTGGATAAAAATTGCTCAAAAGCTCTGAGAGCTGGTAGAGGGACCCAGCAGTGAGAGTCTCCATCCTCGGAGGTCTTCCAGGACATGTATGTGCTGGATTACACCACGCCTGCCCTTCCTCTGTGGGTCTTCAAAGGAAATGGTGAGGGACAAGGAGGGAGAACCTAAGGGCTGGCTCATGAGGAAAGTTCCCTCAGAGAAGGGTGGACCTGACCTAGAGTGTGAAGAATCAAGGACTCTAGCAGTCAAGGCCCCATGGAATAAGCAGAGACGAGAGACAAGATTGAGTGGATCCTGTCAGGGGCTATTTGAAATGGCTATTTGAATCCTAGCCCTTCAGGTGCATGAGCATATTACCAGGTTCACCACTTGCCCACGGCCCCAGTGGCCACCACAGCTGCTACCTCCAATGTCTCTCCACCAAGTAAAAGTCACTGGGGTTGCTTGCTCCCAGCAGCCTTCCTGGCACCAGGTTTCCCCCATCTTTACTACCAGTCTGAACCTAGGTCTTGATCATTTAAGATCTGTGGGCTCTGTGACTCACCTGTGTCCAGAGAGAATGTTTGAGAAACAGTTTGAAAGGCCTAGGATACTCCCAATCGAGCAGTCAGAGTAGCAGGTTGATTCTTATTAGTGTTTCACAGGCCAAATAAACCAGAAAAAGCAAATAAACACTCCCAGTCTGACCCAAAGGAGAACAAATGAGGCAATAATGAGAAAATAGGTGTGACCCTATAAATACAAACCAGTTGAGCTGGGAAAAACCTTCCCTTCAAAGAAAATCAGTCACCTTGCCCAGTTACCCATAGGTGCAGTGATTCCAGGGGGCATGTCTATCTCTTATCAGCAACTGCAGGTAAAGCAACGGAAATGGAAACCATAGCTTCCAGCTAAACCACCTCTGCCCAATTACCCCAGCTGCTTATCTGTCTCCATTAAATTCATTAAATAGTAAGTGTTAAATGCCTGCCTAAATAAACAAGTGAAAAAAACTTAATTTCCTGGCAGGAAATTTCTGTGTCATTAGTCAGCAGCTCCAACCCCTACTCCGTCACTATCCAGCACTGTGACCTTTCGCAGATCCACCTGTCTCCATCCCATGACTGCCACCTTAGGCCAGGCCACGGCATCCCTCTCCTGGATCACCACTCTCTCTCCTGCTTTCTCTTCCCTCCTTCTTCACTCTACTACTTCCTACTCTTCATCTGAGGGTCCCCATGAATGCATTTCCTCCTCTGAGCTTTCTTACCTCATACTGCCCTCTCCCCTCTATGGCACTAAGTCTCCCAAGATGGTCCTCAATGAGTCACATCTCCCAATGTATGTCCTGGATGCAGTTACCTCACACTCTGAATCTCACTGGTCCCATGACTCATACTGAATATGGCAGATGTGATGCTGACTAATTTCTGGGGCTAGGTCATAAAAAGTCTTGCAGCTTCCACCCAAATCTCTCTGGAACACTCATCCAACTCACCCTGGGTTAATTCTATGGAATCCGTTTCTATGGAAGAAGTATCTCATGCTGGAAGGAAGGAAAAGTGAACCACATGGTCAACTCCATGGAAATAGAGATGCCCAGCCATCCTCCACTGTTCCAGTCATCTGCAGCCACCCACCCCATGGATAAAGCACCACCTCAAATGGTAGCTTGACTGAGCCTTTAGATAACAGCAGCCTCAGTCACCAGTTGACTGCAACCATATAAGAAACCCTCAAAGGGAACCATGTAGCTAAACCCAGTAAATCCACCAAACTGGGATTTGTTATTTTAAGCCACTAAATACTAAGGTATTTTATGATGTTGTACAGTTCATGTGTTGCTTAGCAACACAGATACATTCTGCAACAAGCATCATGAAGTGATTTCGTTGTGCAAACATCATGGAATGTAATTACACAAACCTTAATGGATAGTCTGGACCTTAGCAAAACTGAGCTGAAAATCAACCAAAGGAAGCAGCATGGTGTAGCAGAGTCACATGGGCTTTCCAGTCAGATGGAATTGGGTTTGCATATTATCTGAGGCTTACACTTGCCTGTTGAGTGAATTAAAGTTTCTCAAGCTCTCTGAGCCTCACCTTGATCTATAAAATGGGGATAATCGTGCTTCACTTGGAAGCTAGTTGTAAGAATTAAGCACTGTTTGCAAATTTTATCCCATAGCCTATTACCTGGTAGCATTCTCTATACATCTCACATATGACTGACTATACTCACCATTCATCACAGCAACAGAAAATGGCCCACAATAACCCAGGTTGGTCAAAGCTCATATTCAACTAGCACAGTGGAAGATTCCTTCTATATGTGTGATCATATCTCCAGGTTGTATATTTCATAGTAAATTATTCATTCAATTTCACTTACTTGGGAGAGAATGAAGAGAAGAATTATTCCTTATACTTTGGTGTAAACTAAGGAGGAAGCTGGACTGGCCACTCTTTAAGGGCAGGAAATGAATGTGGTTCATCACTTTCTCCTCATGCTGCTAACAGCTCCTGGAATATATGAGCTGCTTACTTACATGAGAATGAATGTAAACATGAATTAATGAAAAGAACTTTCAACAGCTGAGCACATACAAAGTGCTAGAAACAGGCTAAACATTCAACTCATTTACTTCTCATTACTGCCCTGTGACAGAGGAAATACAGAGACTTCTGATTGAAACCACTCTGCAACATCTTGACAATATTTCTAACACAGACAAAGGGATGATCTTTACAAAAAAAAAGGAAAATCCTGACTTAACTGGCCAGAGAGAAGAGTTGTTGTGGCAGCGTTTATCTTCCAATCATTACACAAATATGTGACTAACCTTTGGAAGGTGAGATAAGCTGGTAAAGGCAAGGGAGCTGAGCTAACTGTTCAGTAACTGGAGCAGGATGAGGGCCAGGCATGTGGATCCCGACAAGAACTTGACTGAATATATGAATTAAGGGATGACAGGAATTCCAAGCCAGGAGAGCAAATGTGATGCCAGGAGACTCCTTCAAAAACTCTACATCTTAGCTTCTTGTCAAAGATGGAATGTGCCTCTAGCCATCCAGGTCCGATCAGAGTAAGAATCACACAGTAAATTTAAAGTAAAAACTTAAAAAGTGATTAAGCAGAGTCCCACCATAAGACACAAAGACAGTTCTGAAGCTTCTTTAATGCTGAGGGCAGTTGCCCAGGAAAGACAGACTTGGCAGGAAGTCCCCTCCCAAAGGCCAGGTGTCACAATCCAGGATCAGCCTACTAAATGAAGGTGCTTTAGCCAGAGTTGGTCTGCAAACTCTAGGTAAGAAGAAGCAGGTCTTCAGGGTCCCAGCACTGAGGTTTTTGGGCAGGGAGGGCTAGGCCACACTGCAGGCCTGGAGCATGCAGCATCCACCCAGTGAGAGCCATGGGAATGTCGTCCCTGGGACTGGGTCGTGACAGCATGGTAAAGAAAGCAGAGTCTGGGCATAAGGCTGGGAGAGAGAACTAGATGACCTCACAGACCCTCACCACTGACATCCATGCAGCAAAATAAGAAAGAAAAAGCAAGAGTGTGCCAGAACTGGGAAGAGATACCTACTACTTCCTTTGCGATTTCCTTCCTCTATCCACTATTGACACAAGCTCACTCTTACCAAATAGGGGAAATGCTCAGAGTCCCTTCTGTTATCACAAGCAGGTGCTGAATGGTGAATGTAGAGCTGAGGGGCCAGCAATCAATAAATGACACAGTGGCCTCATAGGAAGAAAACAGGCTAATACTCTCTACTAAGGAAAAGAATAAGCATGCATTCTTGCCTATGTGGTCCAAAAATACACAATGGAAGTTATTCTTGTTAAGACCTTCATGCCAGGGCTCTGTGTCTGACAGTAGTATAAAGGAATGATCTTGGGCTTAGGTGCCTAAGTCTGCCCTGTGTGACAGCAACCTTGATATCTGAAGACAGACGCCAGAATGCCCTAGAATGATGTCAAGTGTCTGCGTTTCTAGAGTTGTACTTTGCCCTGCACTTGACTTTTGCTTTGTTCTGGTCTAGAGGAACTTGGTGCAGCGTCAATGTTTCCTTATTTGTGTCCTAAATTTCTGAGCTTTGAGGGCAACTTTGCCTCCAGAGAAGGTTCACTTCATTATGTCGTACTGTCAGAACAAAAAGTCTCAAAGCCAATAGGAATGGCTTCTTGCCCAGTTCTATAGACTCAAGGTCAAGCTCTAAATCAAGGTCTCAGCAGGGGGCATGCTCTCTCTCAAGCCTTTTTGTCTCTTCATTCCTCTTGGGGGCTGAAAGTCATTCTTGTTCTTTTTCATGTGGACACATTACTTGCATCTTTGCCTCCATCATCATATCACCTTCTTGGGTGTCTTCTATCTCTGTCCAAATTTCTCTCTTCTTACAGGATACTCCATTTTCATTTTCTTGAATTATCCTTTGATTATGCACTTCTTATTTTTAACTCTCTAATTAAGACCAAAAGTTCTTTAAAGGCAAAAATTGGTAGATCCCTCATGACCTGACATGCTACTGAGTAAATATTTCTTGACTGATCATCTGGTAATGAGTTTGAGCTGCATCACCCCCATCCATTTTGTGCCATGGAAGTGGCATGGGAAGGTGGAAGAAAGCTGTGGCTGGCTGAAAGAGGTAGAAGAGATTTGTTTCCAATGAATGAATGTTGATACTTCAGATAGAGTTCAAACAGAAGATTCCAGGGTAGACTTAGAAACTTCTCATGGACTCACAAACAGAACTTTCCACCAGTAGAATTAACATTTACTGAGTGAAACCGGGCATGGTGGCGTGCGCCTGTAGTCCAAGTGCTGGGAGGCAAAAGACCTGGGATTGCTTGAGTTCATGGGTTCGAGATTACCCCTGGCAACATAGTGAGACCTAGTCTTGATAAAAAAGCAGCCAGGTATGGTGGCAGGCACCTGTAATCCCAGCTGCCTGGGAGTTTGAGGCTGTGAATCGCTTGCATCTGCAGGATTGGGACTACCTTGGGCAACATAGTGAGACCTAGTCTTAAAAAAAAAAAAAACACATTTACATTTACTGAGTGTCCACTATCAGTACACAAATTAACTCACTTAATGCTCACTGTCACTCTATGATGGCAGTACTATCACCACCTCTCATCAGCCAACACAGAAAGGTGCAGCAGTGCACAGCTTAGGCATCCAGTGTGACATGACCACATGGAACCACCACGTCATCAGAATCTTGTATGTGGCTATGGTCATGCCGTTGCTCCTGATTCTGAGTAGGATGCCTGTTGCCTGCACCTTTGTGGGGTCTCCCACACCACACCTGGCTGCCCAGGTATGCTGTCCAGAACAAGCAAGTTTATGTTATGCTCCACCTTGCTAGAAGTTTCAGGTGAATCACCCTAATTCTCCACTTGCTGTTTTCTACTTTGAAAAATGGGGGGGGGGGGTTGAAAAGAAAGCTTGTCAGAATCCTACGCTTCCAAGATTAGAAACACCCACAGCATTCTCATATTAACTCATCACAGCCCCAGGGTAAGGTCATTCGGGCCTCTGTGCCACCTGTGCCACTCACTCTCAGGGTCCTCCTGGCCTCCGTGTTCCTGAGCATCCTGACACTAGTGGTTCAGCTTAATGCCCTGCTTTGTTTAGTCTTTGTACATTCAGGTATCTGATAAGAAAAAATTGTAAAAAAAAAAAAATTGTAAAATTGTTGCATTGCATAACGATTCTTTATGTTGTGAGGATTAAATTAAGCACTGTTTGCAAATTTATTTTGCAAAGTAAATTGCATTTATTTTGGCTCCTCAGTTGCAGAAGAGAGCCTTAGCATTCTTCAGAATCCATGGATGAAAAGAAAAGCAAGCCACAGCACTCCAGATTGAGCTGGCAGGTAGCTGGAGGAGGAGATGAATGAGCATTGTCAGTATCGACTTCGTCAGTGACTCTTCCAAAGGGAAGCAGGAGTCACGCACCGTTTCACAGCGTGACAATTCCAGGTTCAGCTTAATACTAGCCACACCTGTCCTGGATTTACAAGGTGTGGCCAAAGAAGATGCACCTACAGGACAAACGGAGCTGAAACTATCCATGTGACTTCGTAATTGATTCCTATTTTTAAAATATATGAGAAAATGGTGTGGAAACATACATTTGAAAAGCTGTGAACCTACTCCCCAATAAAATACCTACAGTGTTGCAAACTATTACCTCTATAAATAAGTTAAAAAATACAAGAAAGGACAAAGCATTAGGGACAGAAATCAAATAGACAAAGGAAAGCTTTTGGGTGGAAGGAAGTGTGTTAAAACCGATGGGATGATGGGGGCATAAATTTGCTAAAATTCAACAAATGTACAATTACAGTGGGTGAATCTTATAAAACAAAAGCAATACTTCAATATACTGTTAAATATTATTTTAGCTAAAAAAGAAAATAATTGCTGATTCCCACATCATAAGGTTGTGGATGGGACAGGATAAATGATCGAGGAAGATCAGCTTACAATCCCAAATCTGCTTATCAACAGACCAATAGGACCAAATAGACTCACAAAAGTAAAAGTAAAGAATAAACCTTTTGTAAGACAATGGCATCTATATATTTTATTTTTTGATTTAACAATTATGGTTGCATCAATTATGTTCTAGTGATTTGCATATCTCTACTTCCTCAGGATTGTAATCTTTTGAGAGTAGAACTGGATTAACCCTCTCCATATAAAGCCAGGCCCATGCAGGGGACACACACTAACAAGGTATTAGAAACAAGGTATTAGGCAATTTCATCATTATGAGGATATCACAGAGTAAATGTACTGGCAGCGTTACTATGGACACCAGCCTTGGAGTTCTTGCTATGCCAGATCACTACAGATCACTTGTAGCCTGATCACTGTCCCCACTAACAACTTACCCTGTCTACAAAGTCTTGAAAGTTGGTACTGACTTCACCTGCCTATGGATGAAAGTCCTTCCACACATCTAGTTCCAGAATAAGGAGACTTCATCCATACTGAAACTTTGCTTTGAGAAGTAATTTTCCTCCACAATTAGCTTAACTGGAGTTTCCAGGAAGTTTTTAACTGCCTTTCCATCAGCACAGAAAATTCATCACTCACCATCATGTTGTGCAATGAGCAAGGAACCTGGAATCCCTTACGCAACCAAGTGCTAGCAATCCATTTGCCATCAGTCAGTTACAGTCTTTTTTCCCAACGTAACAAATTTATTTCTTTGCTTGGCAGTGGCTGTCATAGTGGTAGGAGCAAGACACCTGACTCTGGTCTTCAATGTTGGCCATTAGAAGTTTTTCCAAATCTGATAGAGGACCTACTTAAATTTTTGTTTGTATTCAATTATGTAGATATTTTAACAGCTTCTGCCACTTTGTTCTTGTTCTTCAGATTTGTACCTATGGTGGGGTGGGATGTACCTGACTGACAAGTAGTAACCATCACTGATTCTACACTTTCTTGTCCTTAGTCATTTTTGTTTCCAGATCAGTCATGCAACATGGCCCCTTACTGGCAACATTAGCAGTGGATTTTGAACACAAAGGTCCACGATGATCCAAACAACATGAGATTATATTAAATACAAGGGAAAACGAGGTTATCAAGAGAGAGTGGACATGAAGCTGCTGCTGGTGCAGAATGCTACAATGTTAAGCTGTTTACAACACTAGAAGTAGGAATGTGGGGACCACTGTCACATATGACAAAAGGGTCATTATAGGCCATATGACTATATTCCAGAGGGCCTAGCTAAGTCAAAATACCATTCATAAGTTGTTTTTACAAATATTTTGATTTATTTTTGTTAGGTAAATGTATTCACATTGCTCAAAACTCAAAAGCTACTTAGAGGTATATATGTTTAATAATTGCCCTTCTTCATCCTTCCCTTACCAAAATACTTGGTTTCCCTCCCCAGTGGTTCCAGTGTTACCTGCTGTCCATTTCTTAGGGAAGGAAAAAGAACACCTGGAATATCTTTCAGCACCAAAAATAAAGAAATGCTCAAAGTACAATGGGGACATATCAAAAGGACAGAGAAACCAGCTTAAAGAGTACCCCCACCCAAATTTGGGATAATTTGAGCATGAATATAAATAATAAAATAGGAAGTTAAGAATCTATACTGACATAAATAAAGGAGCACACTGAAAGTCTGATTAAGAATGGGGTATTTATATGGTCTCAAAATACCTCTTTACAAAACAGCTATTAATTACAAAGGGTTATGAAGTAATTTTACAGTGGAGACGCCTCACATACACAAACTTAATCAAATGATCAAAGTGAACATAATCAATCAAAATCAGGAGCCATTGAATCAACAGTCATGAGAACACATGAAAAGAACAATTTTCTTTTGAGGACATATTCCATATTCCATCAAAAATGCAGAACCCAAATCTAAGAATGAAAGTACATCAGATAAACACAAATTAAAGACTATCCTAGAAAATAAGTTGGTCTGAAACTTTGAATAGGGTCTGAAGATTAAATTAAATCATGTATCAAAGTTAATTTCCTGATTTTGATGGTTGAAATTAGATTAGATGGGAAAACATACTTGTTAAAAAAAATATAAACTAGACAGGGATGAAGAAACTTTCTATTAACAACTTTCACTCAAGCAGCTTCAGAGAAAAAAGTTACTTGCTACACATACCACTTTTCTGTAAAATGAAATGGTTTCAAAATAAAAGTTGTTGTTTTTCTTTTTAAATATGAATGGAGCCATATTAAAAGATTCAGGAGGCCAATTAGAGTTTAGGAACCCACAGGAGACTCATTCATACCATAATAATGAAGACAAGGAGGTTAACCTACAATAGCTTTTAAATTCCTTCAGAGGTATTGGGGGGGGGGGGAAGAAACATTAACAAACTAATTTCAGAATGTTATAAGATCTTCCTAAGGTATAAGAGAACCCTACATGTTTTTTGACAGAGTGGTGAAAAGATGAAGAATTTATTAAGGCAAGAGTGCACTGAACTGTCAATTCACTTTTAATGCTGTGTGTAGACAAGACACACCAGAAAAGTCTGTACCCACTCATCCATATTTTCCCATGGCACAGTAATAGTAATCCAACTTATGGGAACAAGACAGAGAGCTAAGAGAGATCCCCTCTAGTATGCAGGTCCCCTACAGACAAGGCTACAGGAGGAGAACTGAGAGGAATCACTTGGAGACATATGGGTCTTCAATGAGGGCAATATAGATGCTCTCCCAGGACTAGGAGCAGAGTAGCAAAGTAAAGTTCCCTAAGGTACAGAAAAAGGTCTTCTCAGAAGCACGATACCGAACAGCTAAGTAGAGAACCCAAAACAGAGAGAGATTTTCATGGCTTACAAGGTTGGTGATTAAATATAAAGCATAAAGAGATCTCTGTGATATTGTGGTGTCAGATCTCAAGGTCTACTGAAGAGAAAATTCTGATACTGCCCTCAAAACATTGTAAATTCATGGTGATATAAATAGAACTAGAATTGCAAAAAGTTTAGATCCACTTTAACTTTATATTATATTGATTCAGTCTCCTATAGGTTCTATCTTTTGTTCAAGAAACAGTATTTCAATCTCTACTTTCCACTATATACAATGTCTAGAAACAATCTAAAATTACAATGCATACAAAGAAGCAAGAAAATATGATCCACACTATTAAGAGAGGAAACAGTTGATAAAAGCAGGTCTGGCTTTTAGGATTCTCAGACAAAGACTTGGGGGGAAAAAACACTTTGATAGGCCGGGCACGGTGGCTCGTGCCTGTAAGCTTCAGCCTATGAAGTGGCCGGGGCTAGGGAATCACGGTTCGAGTCCCGCCTGGAGCCCATAGCGAGACCTAGTTCCAAAAAAAATAGCTGGGCGTGGTAGTGCACGCCTATAATCCCAGCTACCTGGGAAGCTGAGGCTGGGAATTACTTGAGTCTGTGGTACCCCGGGCAACGAAAGCCTGTGGTTCCACGGGCAAAAATAGCGAGACCTAGTCTCAAAAAAAAAACACAAACAAACAAACAAAAAAAAAACACTTTGATAAATACGACAAAGAAACTAGTAGAAGAGATAAACACCATATGTGAACAAACAAGGAATTTTAGCAAAGAGCTAGACATAGAAAATAAAAAGGCTAAAAATTTAAAAGATGACATAAGAATTAAACAAGTCACTTAACAAAAGACAAAACAGCAACAGACTGATCAATCTACTTAAAGAATGAGTAACAGAGATTTTTTTTTTTTTTTTTTTTTTTTTTTTTTTTTTTTTTTTTTTTTTTTTTTTTGAGACTAGGTCTCGCTATTTTTCCCCATGGAACCGCAGGCTCTCATTGCCCCGAGTACCACAGACTCAAGCAATCCCCAGCCTCAGCTTCCCAGGTAGCTGGGATTACAGGCACGCACCACCATGCCCAGCTGTTTTTTTGGAACTAGGTCTCACTACGGGCCCCAGGCGGAACTCGAACCGCGATCCCTAGCCCTGGTCGCTTCATAGACTGAAGCTTACAGGCACAAGACACCATGCCCGGTGAGTAACAGAGATTATTAAAACTAAAATCTACTGTTGGAAAAATATGGAGGGGGAATAAAATCAAGCATCTGGGATGCTGTGGTGATATTAAGTGGTCTGCCATATTTGTGTTTGAATTCACAGAAGGAGAATAAAGAGAGAATGAGACAGGAAATATTTTGAAGATATAGTGAATGAGAGTTTTCCCAAATTGATGAAAGAAATCAATTCACAAATCATAGCAACTAAGTGAACTCCAAGCAGGATAAATTAATTCAACATGGAGGTAAGACCCATAATGGTGGACAAATCTTTATGCATGCAAACCCAAAGAATGTACAATATGAAGAATGAACCCTAAGGTAAACTATGAACTTTGGGTGATAATGTACATTCATCAAATATTCCACTGTGGTGGGGACTGCTAATAATGGGAAGGCAACTGTACTTCCTATGGGAAGTACCTGTAGGGGCAGAAGATACACGAAACCAATATCTGTATCTTCCTCTCAATTTTACTGTGAATGTAAAACTGCTCTAAATTAGGTCTTTTAAAAAGAATACCGCTAAGTCTGCATCAGTTTTTTAATTTTATTTCAGAATGAAACATAATTCTCTGATAGGGCTGTTGTTGGAATCAGTCCCTAGGTTTATAATCTCCAACTTCCCTGATAGCACACTACTATTTAACATAATTTTTCAACACATTTCCATATTTGGATATGTTTAAGTTATTACAGTACTTATGTACAATATAAAACATACACAAAAATGGGCATCAGGAAAAGGGGCAGTTTAAAGTAAATAAAGTTCTGTTGCCTTTTCCCACACCTCAAAAAATTCATCATACAGTCCCTAGATACAGGCACCCCACTGCAGGAACCACTGCTCTAGGCCAGAGGGAAGAGAAATGAGCACTGACCACAGGGCATGGCCATGACTCAGAGAGTCTGGAGAGAGGAGGAGAAGGGGCAGGAAATGACCACATGGCTGCTGAGTTCCATAAAACTCTGACATTCATGTAGGGCTATAAATCTCAGTCTGTTACTTTTCTCCATTCCTCTCTTTCCTGACACCCCACCCAGGTGATCAGCACAGAGGTGGCCTGCTCTTCTCTCATTCCCCATAAACTTCTCAGTCTGAACCTTGTCTTTGTGGGGCCTTTTGCCTCCCTTCAGGGTAACTTTGGTGGTCACACATTAAATTTTCTAAAGATGCTAAAGAAGGCTGGGCATGGAAGCGCATGCCTTTAATCGCAGCCTACAAAGCAAGACTGAGACTGGGAATCACTTGAGTTCATGGGTTTGAAACCTGCCCAGGGCAACATAGCGAGACCTAGTCTCAAAAAATAGCTGGGCGTGGTAGCGCATGCCTCTAATCCCAGCTACCTGGGAGGCTGAGGCTGAACCTGGGGATCACTTGATTCCATGGTACCCTGGGTAATGTGAGCCTGTGGTTCCCGGGGTAAAATAGCGAGACCTGGTCTCAAAAAAAAAAAAGGAAAAAAAATCCTAAAGAACTGAGATGAGAAATACAACCTAGCCATATTCTTCCTGACAGAGAGTTCAGCACCTGCTCAGGGCCACATTGGTATTTAGTAGGAAAATCAGGGTTATCTAAGACACATTTTTGTCCTCAATATTTTCCACCACTCTTTCACCATACTTAAGATTTCATTCTTATGCTGTTAGTCCCAAAAAGTTAGCATTCTTTTTCTCTTAAGCAATTTCACTAGAACTATTTTGAAGACCAGGAAGGGTCCGTTTTGGAGTCCCTCTTTAGAGAACTTAAACCTCATAAAAACATTAGAAAGCATACACTTACAACTTGCACATTATAAAACATATATGAACCTATAAACATACAAGGACTTTATTCTCAAAGGGAAAATGAACCATCTGGCTGAGATCCAAGGTTCTCTCAACTCTGAAATTCTGTGTGAGATTTCACATGAATATTATGACAGCATCCAATGTATTCCTTTCTTTAAAAACTTGGTAAAAATATAAGATTATGATAGAGAGGGGTAGCTTTACCCTATCACCCAGTCCTTGGTTTCCCATCAAACTCAATGAAGCGGAAACAGAAGCCATCAATCAAGGATGATGTCCAAATTGCTACCTCATTTAGTCAGTGTACGTTCACCCTGCCAGGTTCCTAAACAATTTCAGTGGATTTAGGAAATCATGGAAGACACAGAAGAAGAAACGAACAGGTTGTGGCTTTGAACTATGGTCAAAAAACCTTTTCTTGTGTTTCCTCAAGAAATGACTCATTCGCTCCATTAAATGAAATAATAGATGCCAAGTACTAACAAACACCCAGTGCCTGGCTGGTCCCGCACAGCTTCGCATAAAGAAGCACCAACTAGTCTTTACAAATGTGCAAACAGAAACACGTCAAATAAGAAACCTTCTCAGGGTTCCCACTCTCTTGACCCACCCAGAAAACACAACAAGGACATTGGTTTGCAGTTGGCACCAGATCTAACAGCTTGATTTAGCTTGTTTCTGAGATGTCAGCCTGAACAGGAGTCGCCCGTAGTTGTCCCCCACAGGAATGTCTGGAGAACAGTAAGCCCAGAAACCAATGAGAGAGTAAATGGACCAGTATTTCTGACCACCACCCCAGAAGGCACTGCTGCTCTTTTGCATCCAGAAGGACAGCTCCCCAACATTCAGAGTTAAAGGACACAACTTTAGGACAGAATGAATGCTTAAGTGGCTCACCAGTGACCAAGTATCTGCTTTTTTGAGACTCAAGGGAAGGCTTTGCACAATCTATGTGGCTGCCCAGTAGGAGAGAGGAGTATTAATGGCTCAAAGATTTTACATATGAACATAATTGACATGCTATTACTGGGGGGGGTGGGGTGGAGAGTGTGACAGGAGGGTATCAGTACTCCTAGGTTACAGCCTTGGGTATCGGTATGGGGGAAGGAGGGCATTGACACAAACAGATGGCCTAATTCAAATCTTAGAAGGGCAGACCATTGAAAAGAACAAAGCTGCTTGTAAGCTGAAAAGGAGGGAACATGACAGAGGCCATGAGAAGAGATAATAGTGGAATGTGATTTTTTTCTTCTTACTCTATGTGAACCTCAGTTAACTTTGTTCTTTCGGTCCCCTTCTGGGTCAACCTAGATTTTCTTGAGGCCGACACTCTTCAAATACCTGTAGGTTGTTCTCATTCCCAGCCTCACCCTCCTCCCTTAGTCACTGTGGACCAAACACCACACAAAGAGCCCTTGGAGTCAGCCACTGTGTCCCAGGGACCATTAATCACTCTGTTCAGAATTCTAATCCTTTCAGCATGGTATGTCTTTTTTCCTTCTGCCATCTACTGGTGAAAATGAAAATAATGTATTTTCTCTCTTGACAAATCAAATTTGCAAATAGCCTGGAGTCTGAAAAAGCTCTTTTGAGGAACATATTTTTCCAAAGGGAAGAAAAATTAAAAGTGATGGTTGAATCATTCAATAAGCATTTATATGATATGTGATATTATAACAGTATGATATGAAATTATACACAGACACACAGTGTATTTAATGTAGATAAGAAACTTGGAATCAAATTTGGCTTCAAAATTTTACTTGGCCCCTTACCAGTTATTTGACCCAAGCATCCCCTTAAATACTTTCATCCATAATAGCAGTAATATGAAAAATGATGATAACATCTAACATGTCTTAATCATTGTAAGCCATAGTGAGTTCATTTAAACCTCACAACCCTATAAGGTAGGTACTATGTCTATCTGTTTCATCAAGTAAAAAAACTAAAAATTGAGAATGAGTAACATTCTTAAGCTCTCATAGCTTGTCAGGAGCAGATTTGACAGTCTGGCTCCAAACTTCATTATGGAAACAATAATAATCACCTTTAAGGATTGTCCAAACACATGAAAAGTCCCCCAACACATATGTTTCAGAAAATGAGATACTGAACATTCACAGCAGAGTTACAGCCACCAACATGCCAAGTCTCTGCCCTCTACGAAGCATCACAACCCAGTGCTGAGACAGTGCAGTGGAGAAGGCATCTGCTGCCTTCCCCAACACTGCCTTCCTTTCATTCACAGCACCTGGCACCGTGCCTGGGACAGAGCAGACCCTGGAAAGGAGTTGGGATTTGTGGGAGTAAGACACAGAATTTTTAAAACGCCAGAAAACTAGGTTCAACAATGCAGGACACAGGTAGTGCCCATATTAACAGACACTCACAGGGCTCCCCAGCACAAGGCCACATAGCCATGTGAATGAACCAGTCTTGGCTTTCCCACACTCTGCTATGCCCCCCTGCCCCTCAGATTCTTCCAGCCCCTGGTGACCCTCACAAATTAATGAGGAATGACAGTTTGGGGAGGTATCAGGTGGATGGGCTATGAGCAGACCAAACTTTCCAGAATATGAAGAGACCTCAGGGCCTACATCCTAGAGATGACATAGTGCCCAGCTGCACCATTTTCTTCCTGTCTTCCGCTTGGCACAGATGAGCCCTCCCCTCCAGGTGAGACTGTTCAGAGTTATTTCCCAGAGCCTGAGTTTCTGGAGTTATTTTTAGTCCTGGTTTTAGTGCATACTTGGGACAGGTGAGGCATGAAAAGGAATGTGGGTGTGGGTAACCCTTGAATCTCTAGTACCAGGGTCTGGGTCTCTTGTCATTCCAGCTAAAGAGAAGAAACTCACGCCCTGATTTATAATCTGCCCTGAGGCTGGATTCTACCTAAGAACTGTGAATGAGAACTTCAGGGATATTCTCTTATTTTGTCTTTGAAAAACACTTCTTTTGTATTTTGTTTTTAGAACATACTATGCCCCCTGCTTCTGATAACACTGATGGCTTCATTTACTGTAATTGACACCACAGCCTTTGGTCCTTTCTAGCCCCATTTCCCAAGGTTTTGAGGGAACTGGGGTAGAAGAGCAACTGATTTTTATGTTTTCATCATTTGCAAGTAGAAAGTTACCTCAGACCTCTGGTTCTAAGACCTCAGACCTCTGGTTCTAAGACCTCAGACCTCTGGTTCAGGTATATTTAAAAAGTCAGTCAACTTCTAAAACAGACTATTTTTGAGGATCCAAGAAAGAGCAATTATGATTTAATTGCATCTACACCCCTCGTAACAACAGTGTGCCTGGAATTTTGGGTCCACCTTAAGCCTGGAAAACCCACCCACTGAAAACTGAAATCCACTGGGGCCCTAAGCAACCCTTTAGAAGGTATAGAAGTTTTCCTAACTTCACTTTCAGTTCTGTACAGAGAAAGTAAAACTAGGTTAGCTAGTTATGAAACCATGATACAGTAGGTTCTAGACCTAGTGGCTTTATGATTCAAATGAGAAAGAAGGGGAAGATTTTCTCTGGGTCAGTGTTACATAACTATTACCATTATTTGGTCACAAAAGTTAGGAGGGCTTGTATACAACAGACACAGGGTGGGAGGTTGGTTGGCTGTATTGAAGATCTGTTTCTTCAATCAGAAAAGCAGAACTAAAGGATTATATCAAAAAGAATGGTGTAAGAAAGAATGAAAGAATGGTCAAAGATCTCCCCAACTCCTGAAGCCAGTCTTTGGTACTTTGGCCACAAAGACAATTGACATTTCACTTGAAAGAATGTCAGTTTAAACTTCTATACTTTTGGTTCTAAAGCCCTAACTCCTGTCTTCTCTCCACTTTCTTTGGAACCAAGATAATCTTAAACCACAAAGGACAAACCGATATAGAAAGAGCTGGTTTAAGAGTGCCCATTTTGTCCACCCAAACCCTAGAATGTGACCTCTGTTGGAAAGAGGGTCTCCTCGGAAAAGATCATCCCCTAAATTCATTCACTGGTATCCTCATAAAAGCACGTGGAAACAGCAGCCTGCAGGGAAGGAGCTTTTGTGGAGGTGGAGACTGAAGCTATATTGCCACAATCCAAGGAGCACGCAGGGCCCTAGTACCTACCTGGGGCTAGGAAGAGGCAAGGAGGGAGGTTTCTCTGGAGATTTAGACAGAGCAAACTCCTTAATCTCAGGCTTCTAGCCTCCAGAACTAAGAGCCCATAAGTCTGTTTTAAACCCCCAGTTTGGGGTACTCTGTCCCAATATCCAGGAAGCTCATACACATGTGGAGAAGAGCTTTGGGAGCATGACCTCCCAAGCATGTCATGGAGGACAGGGAGCAGGAAGAAAAGCTCTGGTCAGTGATAGGAACCCACAGCCCTGATTGTACTTATTACTGAGTCACAGACATGGATTTCTGGGCCTCCTAACCTTCAGCGATGCCTGTACTTGTCCTCCCAGTCTGGACCTAAGATGCCTGAAGACACCCCACTCACATTTCTTTCCACCCTAGCAAAGCACCTTGTTAGAGACAACAAGGTAAACTTTAGTCATTTATAACATTTTGAGTTTCCCCAGAAATAGTCTTACAGATCAGGGGTCCACAAACCTTATATTAGAGATCCCTACCTATTTAAAAAGCTCAGACTCCTTTAGGGTAATTGCAGCCTCTCCTTCTGCCCCCCATCCATACCAGATTCAATTTCAGATTGCTTCTGAAATCCTCCACTGAATGGAATAAGTAACTACCTATTCACTTTTATTCACCAACTCAGAAAAAGAGACTTGCTATCATTTTAAGTCACCCTGATGAAGCCCAAAAGGAAAATATAAGTTAAGGGAGAGTTAGCCACCAACAGAGCGGTAAGCCCAGTCATTAGTTGCCAGTGGGATTCCACTCAACTCTGCCCCCCTCCCTCCACTTCTGTCCTTTTCCTTATTGCCTCCTAACTCATCTGACTTAACCTTCACCCACCAGCACCAACATGAGCAGCAGTGAAATTCAGAGCAAACTGAGTAGCAAAGTAAGCCATGTCATAGATGCCAATTAATTGTAAATGCGATACCTGTGGGCACCTGTTAGTGTACATCTCTGATAGCAATTACTTCACTTTCTACATTTACAAAGATCTTCTTTAGCCAGTAATCCACACCAGATTTCAATGACACCTACATTTCACTTCTCACTAGACACTTTGAGTCTAAGAAATACAACCTTTGAGACACATTTTCTATTAAGATGGACAAGTTTCCCTGCCAACCAAAAAAAAAAAAAAAAAAAGTCTATGAAATCTTCCTTAAGATGAAATGGCATAATGCAAAGAAGCCATCACCATTAATATGGAAAATATTTTGAGTGTTCCCAAAGCTAAAAATTAACCAAATAACACATAAAGTTTAAAACTACAATCACAGTAAAAGTAGGAACAGGATACATACACATAAAGACATTTCTGAGAAAGGGGCTTGGCCAGGCCACTCTTGCTGCTGGTTGTGCTACTGCTTCCAGATCAGCTGCTGTAAAGCAAATGTGGAATGCTATGTTCACTTTTCATATTTTCTTATAAAAGCAAAAATCCTCTTTGGATTCCTTTTGGAAAGCAAAATCAGGTATTAACGTAGATCTTCATAAACGGTAAGTGGCATACAGAGAACACTTGAAAAGCAGAGGATGCCTCTATAAGTAAAGACTCTCTTCTGCCAAAACTCTCAGTCCTGCCACTCCAAACCCTGTTCTAATAGAATTGTTCCATTCCAAAAGTGAGCAGGCACCTTCTACACGTAAGAGTCCCCAAAGCACCAGGCTATTATTGAGAGCAACCCCAAAGCTCAAAGCTTCTTCTGATTTCCATCAACTTCCCCTTGTCTCAATCCCCACAATGCCAAGGTCCACATCCATACTATCAGCTGACAACCCAGCTTTAAATCACCTAACAGAGGGGGACAAAAAAAATAGTAGCCAGTGGGCACCCACAAGTAGATGAAACTGGGTCTAGGAATTACCTTGCATGTTTGATGCTTTTTGACTTTACTCTAGAAATACTCAGTTTTCCTAATCATCGGCTTAATCCAAGAAACCAGGAAAATGAATCTATTCAGGAAACTAAGAGACTTTAGAACATGAAGGACTCCTCACCATCTCAGCTCATCCCCCAAAAACCACAAACTCCTTTTAAGCAGGACTTCCCTTACAAAAACCATCCACGATCTTGTTCTTGGTCAGAAATATGTTTATGTAAAATCAAGGACAACCAATGAACTTGCCGTGTAAGTTACCACTACCATCAGTTTCTTACCTATTAGCATGATCTTATTTAAATCTATCAAGTTCATTAAAAGGTCATTAAGAAGATTGAATACTTAAAAGTAACTTTCAAGTTTATTGTTTCATGTTAGGTCTAATGGTGCACAAGCTGAAGACTGCTCAAGCGTCATGGTTCAGAGATGTAGAACTTCCCTCCTTTACAATTACAAATCAAGAGCTTCATTGAGCTAGTCCTTGACCTGCAACTGAAAAAGCAAAATGTCTATGTGAAGTGACAGAAGAACATATCCTGCTCAGGTCAGGTGCAAAGAGCCACAGTTGGAGAACAGTAACAATCCAGACATCATCAGTAATGCAAAAACTACTCTGCAGTGATGACACTCCATCTCACAGAAAGTGGAATGAGCACTGAACCAGCTGAGCAAATTCTGGATCTAATTCTGACAGATCTCAATCTGAGGAACTCTACTGGAGGAGGTTCTTTTCTCTTCTTCAAGTCCCTTTACAGGAACAGAAAGCAAAAAATAAGTCTTTCACTGCAGAGAGATTAACGGCCTTTCCGTTTCTTCATTTTTCCTCCTGCCACCTTGTTTCTGACACCCATAGCACCCTCTGTGTCGTCATTGTCCCCTGCATCCTCCCTCGAGCGTTTCTTCTTTTCTCCATGCTCTCTCAACTCCTGAAAGTAAACAGAATGGATAGGAGTGAAGAGTTTCCATCGCCAAGGGTAACACATGCTGTCTTCCCCCTCACCGTAAAAATCAAACCTTCCATTAACAAAGACATAAGACCAAATCCCAATCTACAAAGATGCCAACCTTAGTAGTGATCAAAACCGTGAAAATTAAAACTATAAACTGGCTGGGTGTGGTGGCGCATGCCTATAATGCAAGCGCTGGGAGGCAAAAAGCCAAGGATCACTTGAGTTTGTGGGTTCGAGACTACCCTGGGCAACATAGTGAGATCTAGTCTCAAAAAAGCAGCCAGGCGCGGTGGCAGGAGCCTGTAATCCCAGCTACCTAGGAGGTTGAAGCTGGAGATCACCTGAGTCCACGGGATCAGGACTACCCCAGGGAACATAACTAGACCTAGTCTCAAAAAAAAAAAAAAAAAAAAAAAAACAAAACTATAAGCTACTATTTTCATATGGCAGACTAGCAAAGAATGTAGTATCTCACACTGGTCAAGGTGTGGGGACATTCACATATGCTGTCACTAAGAGCACAAACTGTTTTTCGAGGGAAGCAACTTGGCATTCTCTAGGAATTAAACTTTTGGCTGTGTATACACCTCAGTCTAACAATTCTACTTGTAGGAGTTTATTCTAAGGAACAAGTATGCAAGTATGTAGCCTGTACATATGAAGCTGTTCAACACAGTACTGGTTAAAATATAAAAAATTGTAACACGCATAAACATGCATCAATGTAAGTCACATTACATATTCATAATGAAATTCTCTACAGTCATTAAGAAATGAGTGAATGGATTGAATATGTGCTGAAACAAAAAATTGTTGCTTTAAACAATTAAAGTCTAAGTAAATACCCAAATGTTATCAATGGTTTTGGGGGGTGGGAGAGCTACAGGTTTCACTTACTATTTTAATCTTTCTGTATTTCTCTGAATAGTTCTCCAATGCAAATGTAATACTATTACGAACAAAAATACCAAACAGAGAACTCCATAAAGGCAGAAAAAGACATGAAAGCACACTTCTGCTACACAGAACTCACCCCATTGTTGAGTTCTGTGTCTCCATCTCTAAGGCTAGACTCCAGGGAGCAAACAGCCCCTGCCAGCCTGAACAATCTTCTCATCTCCATTTCTATTACTAGAACTACACTGAGGAGCTGTGCAGTTTGTCTTAGCTTGTCTGGTGTTCATAAACTCTTACATGGTATTTAAGGTAAGCACTGTTCCCAGCTGACAGGTGAGACCTGATTCTGAGAGGTTAGGCCCATGTCTACACGCACGTGTACAAGCAGGTCGTCTGACCTCAAGTCTATTTCTTGTCACATGTGAAACATGGACAGCAGCTGAGAATGTGGTTGCTGTGCTTAGACTGAAGCCAAGCTCTGATGCAATCATTCAGTCATATGGTTAACGCAAATCACCAACCATCACTAAGCTCAAGTGCGTGTCTTAAATTTGGAATAAAATATCCCGCCCCTAACCATGAGGGTTAGAACAGTGAAGGGCCTGGGACAAAGAAGACATCATCTGCATAGACACTGGAGAGAAAATAGGTCACATACCATCCGGGCAAACCTTTGGGCTTCAGTTACTCGCTCTGTTAGCATCATGACCTCATCATCCTGTGTGGGGAACACAGGCAATTTCTTCCCAATTAAGTGCTCTATGCGCTGGAAGAGTTCCACGTCATACCTGAGGGAGCAAAACAAGCATGGTTTTGTTTGGCTGACATCCAAGTGTCTCTCCATTCCAGAACTCTATGGCACTAATTATATATGATAGGAGCCACAGTTTTAAACAGTATTAAATTGATCTATCTTTTCAGATGCTGATGACACAATCTCCTGTGCACTGTCATTAGGAAACCTCCCATGACATTCTTTACTCATAGGAAAATCTGGGGAACATAAAAATTTTTCCTTGAAAATCAGAAACAGTCATTCTAATACTTGAGGGAAAAGCAACTCTCTCTAACTAGTACCATTTGCATGTTTCTACATGTGGCATTATCTCCATTAAAACCCTGCTGGGATTCATTGCTATTTCCAACTGATGATGATAAAAATGGGACAATAGAGGTCAAGTGATTGGCATAGCAAACAGCAAGGTCAAGTTCCAAAACAATGTGGCCCCAGCCAATTCACTGCTCTGCCGGTGAGGGTGATTTACTTACTGGGTGACAAAGGTAATAGCCTTTCCAGAGCGCCCAGCTCGAGCTGTTCGACCCACTCGATGAATATAATCCTGAAACAAAAGGGTAAATAAAATTGTGTTATATGGACTGTAAGTAAAATATGATGTATGTTAAATCTTACTGGAAACCTGTGCAAGAAAATAAATTTACAATGGCAAGTAGAAAACAGACGGGGGGGCAATAAGTTGACATAAACCTATTTCATCTTTTTACTAGCACAAAATTGATCCCATTCCATTCTTCCTTTCTTTTATCAAGAGACAAATCTATGAAGGGGCTCTATAAGACCAGAGACAGCAAGACATAGGGAAAAATAAATAGCTCTGGCTCAAGAGGCAGATGAGTGTTCCAAGTCTGGTTTTACCACCAATGTATTGCTCCACAGTTGTCTGCAAGTCACATCACCTCCCTGACCCCAGGTTTTCATCTATTAAACAAGGATACAAATGCATGCCCAAACTTGGAGTTACTGTGAAAATCAAATGAGACAGCACCTTGTTAAATATAAAGTCAGGAGACACCAACTGTTCTCAAGTGTGGATGATTCTGTACCCCCCTCCTTCTACCCAAGTTATTTTAAGGAATTCTAGGCATTTATTCTTTCACAGACTTGGCAATGTGTGGCAATGTTGCCTGTGGCTGGAGGCCAGGAATGCTGTTAAGCATCCAGCAATGCAAAGGAGAGCCCCTACCACAAAGAATTCACCCACCCGAATGTTAACAGTGTCAAGGCTGAGAAAAGCTGAGGTTCTAAGAACCACAAATTGTCATTTCTAAAGAAATGAATTCAACAAGGATCAGGACAGGCTACCTGCCCGTCTGACTGTGAGCATCAAATACCACTCCAGGGTGTTATTGATTCACATGTGTTCATGTCACTGCTATAGGCACATGCAGGATGATGGGAATAGCAAATCAGTAACTTTCCTGTTTTTGATGTAGAAGGGAGGAAGGAAGGTGAAATGGAGGAATCCTATATCATAACTAATGAAAGACAGAAAATATTGCATAAAAAATATACACTGTGTGTTCAAAAGTCAGGTAATGATAGGACTCACCTTGGAATGGGTGGGAATGTCAAAGTTGATAACTACATCCACGTGAGGTATGTCCAAACCTCGGCTGGCAACATCAGTTGCTAGAAGAATGGACCGAGCCTTTGCTTTAAACTTATTAAGGGATCCTAAGCGCTTGCTCTAGGATGATGAAAAGAAATAAAAAGACTTTAAATACTGGAAAACTACAGAATTCTGGAATCTAAAACACACTGATTACACACACTAAATGTAAGCACCAAGACAGAATTTTTCAAAAGGTGTTCCCCCCAAATCCAGAGTTTCAAGGAACATGGAAGAAACAAATGTTTAAGACTAAACTAAGAAATGTGTTATTTCATATGATACATAATTGAGAAGTAATTTTTAAACATCTTTAAAGGCCGCAAAATTACTACTACAATTGAATTTCAACAAATTAACGGCTTCCATATGAAAATATTCCACACTTCTGGACTATCCTAATAGCCTCCTGTGATTGTGAAAGGAGGAAGGTAAGCATCCACAGTAACACTTCAAAACCCATAAAAACAGATAAAGCATTAAAATGTCATGTGTTTATAAAGCACATACCCACTGCTAAAAGCTTTATTTTTGTCAGGCCACCTGTTCATAACTAGTAATAACAAGAATTCCTACCTGACTCATCTGTCCATGTAAGGGGATGGCAGTGAATCCAAGATTCCTGAGCAGCAAAGCTGTTCGCTGAGTATTGTTACAGGTGCTACAGAATATCATAAAGGAGTTTCCAGCCAATTCATTGAGAATATAAACCAGGTAGGTATCCTAAATTAAAAATCCAAAACAACATATACAATTGAACCTAGAAAAAGAAAATGTTGAGTTCTGGCATATAAATTAAGACCATAGTTGCTTTTCATTTATTCAGACTCCCAAGAGCCAACTTTACAGTCCTTAATCATGTGATCCATGTACTTCACAAACACTGCAACACCATGCACAAGGAGACCAGCTCCCAGGAAAAGTCCTTATATAAAACACAAAACCAAGAGCCCTTACCTACAAAAAAAGTCACGTAATAAGCAAAAGAAAAAAAACACCTCAGCGATGGGGTTGGGGAGGAGTTATATCATGAGCTGTTTATTGTGGCTTAATATGCTGTGAATTCCTGGAATGTGTGACTTTATCAGTGATAAATATAAGCCCAGCACACACCCTAAGACATGCAGAAAGGACTCCAATTTGTAGCACACTTCTTAGCTATTCAAGAGCTGACACATTTTCAAAGACTTTATTGAGGAAGGAGAGGGAGAGGCAAGAATGATCAAAATAAACACTTTACCTTGAATTTAGAGGGAATAAAAAGATAATATTGCTGTAACTTCTCAACTGTCTGGTATTTGGAAGAAACTGCACATTTCACAGGATCCTTCAGAGCTGCTCGCTGAAGCTTTTGCACCTGAGGAGAGAAAACTTGGAATATTACACTGATGCCTAATGGTTCTATTTTTATTTTGCTAACTTTATTGTTTTTTAATGATTCCTATACAGAAGTCCTAGAAAATTTCACCTTCTTGGTCATGGTAGCAGAGAAGAGAAATGTTTTCCGATCTCGGGGAATCACTTTGAGGATCTTGTCAACCTAGGTACAAAGAAAAAAGGATCCCAATGTAATACTCAGACTGGAAACTTACCAATCCTTTTTGTGAAGGAGTCAGAAAACATTACAAATTAAATCATCATGAATCTGGGGACTCAAAAATTCAACTAAAAGTTACTGAGCATTATTTGATACTACAATAGCTGCTATCAGAGAAAAATGACATTCAGAGAAAAGAAGAGCTTAAATTAGTAGATTTGAGATAGAAGGCAAGAATAAGTATTAATCAACGAAAGAGGCTATGAGGAGTAGATCACCAAAGAAAACAAAGCTATCTCAAAGTGTACGAACAAAGTGCACAACTATTTGAAATGGAAAATGAAATCTACTTTTGATATTTCTCATCTCTAATACCATGGTCACACTCTATTTTTAAGATGAAACTGAGGAGCTGACATTGCAAAGAGCATAAAGAATAAAAAAAGCAAGAGTCAGACCTTTTAGCCTTTCAAGGAAGGCTAAGACACAACCACTTCCGGAAGGAGCTGAAACAAAGCCAGCATGAACTACCATCTATCAACATTTGACAAAACTCCCCACCCATGAGAACTGAACTAACTAAAACCTGATTTGGATGACACTCACCTCCCCTCCCCTCCCTACCCCTTCCCCAACCAGGTCAACTTGAGCACAGAACTCAAGTTCTTCTTGGGTCTGTTTCTCAGGCTATCATTCTAATAAAATCCCAAATAAGCACTTTACTTTAAGATAAGAAAAGAAAAAGGCAGAGCAGAGCTGTCTTCATTAACTGGGGGTAATAGAGCACCCCAGAGAGCAGCCATGCAATGACAAGTTATGAAGGATTATGTGCCTGGGATGCTCTGAGAGGTGGAAAGGAGCTGAGAACTCACTTCTGTCTCAAAATCCATATTTAATATTCGGTCTGCTTCATCCATAACCAAGTATTTGAGTGCTCGTAAGTTGAAGCCTTTTGTATTTTCCAAGTGGTCAATCAGTCGACCAGGAGTTGCTATGATAAAAGAATGCATACAGAGGGCAATGTTTAAGAAAATGCACAAAAAGCAATTTACCAAGCCTTTCCCCCAACCTCCAAATTACAGAAATTAAAACACTAAACAGGTCCGTGAAACCTTATCCTGTAAGTTACACACAACATCAGATTTTCTCCAATGCATCCCTGCCAGGGTCTTCCTTTTGTCAGTTACTTACCTATCACTATATGTGGTTTTTTCGCCAGGGCCAAAGATTGGGACATTGAATCAATGCCACCTACGATCACAGCTACAGAAACAAAAAAAGAGTTGTTTTCATCAGTGTGTTGCACAAATTTTAAAACCCATGCAAGAGCTCTATTCAGTTTCTCTTCCCTTACAAGCACATCTCTCCCAAAGATAATATATCCAATAAACTCTTTAGGTCAATGAACTTATACTTCCTCCCATTCTCCTTTCACACTCATTCTCAGGTAGCAGAGAAATTCTAAGATGCCTCTTTCCTCACTCACCACTCTGTACTCCTATAGAAGACCCCAGGGCTTCAAACTGCTCAGAGATTTGAAAGGCCAGCTCCCGGGTGGGGGTGAGAACTAAGGCAAACAGACGCTGGGGCTTCTCCAGCAGAGCATTCAGAATGGGCAAAGCAAAGGCCGCTGTCTTTCCAGAACCCGTTTCTGCCAGTCCAATGATATCACGACCTAGAAAGAAAAGAAAGCATTGAACTGCAAAGACAGTCCCTCTGCCTTTGCCCCAATGTTCTCTAGTGACACAATGGTGGGCACAAAGTGGCACTGAATAAATATTTGAAGAACTGGGAAGACAAGAAATTTGAATTAAACAGAAAATAAGGCGTCTGTCCTAGATGAACTCAAAAGCCATGGGCAAAAGTGACAAATACACAAAAATATAAAGGGATAAGGGTTTTCACATAGGCCCCTACAAAACACAAGAACACAAGGAAGGAGGGGATTAGTGCCTACAGTACAGGCATCAGAAGGGTCAACAGAGGTGACAAGTAAGTGAAATCTGCAAGTGAAGAAAGAAGAAGACCGTTACTGTCTAAGGAAAGAGAGTGAAGGCTTTAAATCAGGGTACCCTGCAGAGGGTGGGGCTGAACATCTCTGGCTCTGAGGGGGGGGGGGGCCCTCCGGTTTACTCCAACCTCAGTAGACCTGCACAACAAATGAAAAATCCAGTCTCTCCAGTCGCAGATATAATGCAGAGGGAAAGAAGTAATAACAGCCCTCAATATACTCACCATCTGGGTGGGACAAGCACTGTGTTGGGAACTACTGAGACAGGAAGGTGAAATCAGTGATTGAGGTGACCCGTCTCAGATTTCTACCCACATTGTCTCTGGCACTGGAGAGTCAAACCCCAGGCCCACAGTAACATGTAACAGGAAAGAGGCTCTGTCTTTTGCCAATCAGTGGGGGAAGAAAGCTACCACGAGTGACTGTGGCCCCATAGTACAACTACTAACAAGAAAGAGGAAAGGAGCTCGACCAACGACCTGGGGAAGTCTGCCCCAGCAGCGAACGCCTCACTGCCATCGGCTGGGAGCTGTATTCCCAAACCCAGGTATCAGAACGGTATGGCACAGAACCAGCAACAGGTGACAAAGGATCATGGAGTAGTACACCACATATCTGCCCAACAACAGATTCCCAAGTGCTCTGACTATCTGCCTTAGCTACTCCTGGAGATCTAAGCAGCCTCCTCTGTTGCTGTCCAGGAGTGCAAATCCGCACCCAGGAAAAAAAAGGAAATAGTTCCAGAAAAAGAAAAGACCAGCGGGCCAAACATGGACCAAAAGCTTGCATCAAAAGGAGTTGGAGTGACCTGAGGGGGGAGGGAACGGTAGGGAATAAGAGGTACAATACAACCATGCAAACATAACCAATATTGTATGATAATTACTAAATAAATAAACGTTACCTCTACTCTAATTCAAGTCCATCCTTTCCAGTCCCAGCAGTTACCAATCAATACTTTAACCATTCTGCAAACCTGATGAATATTTCTCACACCAAGAGGTCCCCGTTCCTCTAGATAATAAGAAATGACATAGGCACCCACACATAAATCTGCCCTGATTTATAAGTTCTAACCAGCTTCTTTTTAGTACACCAATGCTGCTTTAAATTACCTTGTAATGCCAATGGAATAGCTTCAATCTGGATCTTGGTGGGCTTTGTCCATCCCAATTGGTCACAGGCTTCACACAACACATCCGTCACACCCTTAAAATTCAGAAAAATATACTTCAATAAGCAACAAATATCTTCCTGCTAATTAAATTACTGTCCGAGACCTGGTAAGTTATACATGCTCTTCGACTAAAGAATATTTACTGTGAGCCTATTCAGTCTGCTCTTGAAAAGAGCAGCTTAGGTTTCATACTTCATCATATGGAAAAAGGTCAAGTTCTTTACATGTATTACTTCACTGAATCTTCACTGTTCTGAGGACTTAAAATCATCCCTAATTTACGGATATGGAAAGTGAGGCAAAGCGAGATAACAGCTTGTCTCCATCAAGTGTATGGGTCCAAATTCAAACCTGGTTCATCTTAACCTGAAGCCCAGCACATAGTTTTAGTACTAATATTTGTCGTAGTCACAACGTTCCAGTCTGCCCCCCCCCCCAAGACGGACGAGAGGGCAGATGGGGCTCTCAGGAACCGGTCGTCCCACTCCAACCAAACTCTGAGCCTTAGGGTGCGTGTCTGGAACCCTAGCTTCCGAAATTCTGGGGGAAACGTTTCCTAAAGCAGGCCCAAGCTGTTTCTGTGCACCACGGAGCATCTAAAACAACAGGACTGTTGCCGGATCCTGGTGCCAGCAGTACACAGAGAAGTCAGTGCCATCCATTCTCACCAGGTCTTTAAATGTTTTAGTTTCCTCCTCCCCGACCGCCGGCTGGGGCGCTTCAGCCTCGGAATCGTGCGCCTCGGGCGCCGCCATGTTGCTCACTAGTTCCGGAAGTGGCCGGTGGCGCGTGAGCTGCTGGGAAATGTAGTTTTAATTCTCGCCAGAAAGCATACTTTGGGCGCCCCCCAGCGGGTTTACCGGGTTTTTGCATGAGCCTGCCAGGCGTGTTGCACCGCCAAAAGAGTAAGAAATTAGAGAACTCGCGGAAATAGTAGTTGGCGATGGCTACAAGCTGCTATGGGTTTGTGGAATCGAACCATGTGCAGAAAGGACTGGTAACCAGGACCTCCAATCTGGCTTTTACATTTATTTTAAAAAAGGTTTGACTGCCTCTTGTACGTGTTAAGTCCCTTCCTTTCCCAAGTATGGAGTGAAGGAGTTGATAATCATAGTACTATATATTATAATCGTTATTCCTGTCAGTTATTTAGGGCTATGCTAGATGCCAAAGAAATAGCATAGTGTGCCCTTCCCTTGTGGAGACGACAGATAATGAAGGGATCACAGATAACTTCAAATTGAATTGTGAAAGGGACTCTGATAATCAGGAATTAATATGATGGAGAGTAATCTGAAAAGGATGAGTTGTGAGGCAAACAACAAGATTGGAAAAGACCTCTCTGAGGCAGTGATAGAAGAGCCGAGACCTCACTCATCAGTAGGAAGAAGAGACAGTTTTTTCAGACTGAGGGGGAAAGAAATACAAATGCCTTGAAGGAGTATAGCTGAGGAGGTTGTTCTGGAAGCAGCCTGCCACTGAGACAGATTGAGTGTGTTGTATGCCCTGGGTCAAGCCACCCAGCTCCTGTGCCAGCTGTAGCGTCTCACATTGTGCCAGCTGTCACTGCAATGTGATTGTGGAAGGAGGCAGTTGGAGGAGCTCTCAGGTCCATTGCTGAGGAGGTGGATAATTAATATGTGTACATGGTGTGAGCAAACATGCCCCTTACATGCCCCAGATCTCAAAAGTCCAATGCTGAGTGAGGAAAGTATAAACAACACCATGTGCATTTAAAATATTTGCCCACAGACATTGTTTTTGGAAGGAACATACATATAAACAGAAGGAGACACTTTAGAATGGTTGCCTATGGGGAATAGAGGGAGATACTGGGAACTGGAGAAGGGAGGATAAAAAAGAATAAGTATATAAAGAGAGGACACCTGGGTGAAATGCACCTTTATCCAAGAGTTAAAAATTCAGTGTGGTAGTGTGTTCCCACTACCACACTAAAAATAAAGCACTGAGTTGGGAACCCTACTGGCTTCAATGACAAAACACTGGGGTAAGGGAGTGGTCAGGGAATTAGGCTCAGATCAGCACTTAGAGAAAGATATAGGACTTGGATGTGAACCTCAATACAAAAGAAGACCCCTAGAGTTTTGAGCAGGAATGCAGCATGATCTATACTTTCAAAGCATCCTCTTAAACTCTGCATGGAGAAACTCAGTAGCGAAGAAAGAATGGGGGAAAAAAAAACCTAACAGGTAAGAGATGGTACCGGCCTTCAGTGCACAGCCTGACATGAAATACTGTCTGAATGGATCACAACTCAACAGAGTATTGGCATCGGGTTTCATGATGACCAGTAGCTTTTTTCACTGCCTGTTTCTTTAGAGAATGAAGTTGTCTGAGATCCCACCCCAACAGTTCATGCTGAGGCCTTTGATTTTTTTATGTTCATTTGTAACAGGGTGATTTCCAGGGAAAGAGGAGATTCCAAGTTTCCTTACCCCTCCCTCACTCCCCAAGAAGGATAAAGCTGAGCAGGGAGGAGAAGAAATTGAAGAAAAGACTGGAAATAGGAAGGAAGAAGATGGAAGGAGATCAAGAGGAGGACCTGGAGGAGGTTCGTGGAGCAGAGAGATATGTGAAGAAGCTGCATTTGCTTCTTGACCTTGGGCTGGGGGGGCTTGGAAGGAGATACTTGAAACTGACATGGGTGAGAGACCTGTGGAGAGGATGACAATGGCAGCCTTTATCTTGTTTTTGATTTTGTTCTTTTCCTTCCAGACCTGTCCCGTTGTTGTTGGTCCCCACCAGAAGTGCCTTAGACTTGTGTCAAGCTCTTAGGCCTCAGAGGGCCTCCGTTGGGCCTTCCCTTTTTTGGCTGATTACCCACAAGGGGATGGATAACTTCAGGTGTTTCATATGAAAACCATTTTAGCTATTCTTTCCCTTGTCTTTTTATTAAACACTAATTGTATTAACATTCTTTTCTGTTGAAGGTCTTACACACTAGAGAATGTTTTGCCTTGATGTGGTAGATGGCAGAACATATTTAGAACAGATAGGTTTGGGGTTCCCACCGTGCCTCTTACCTGCTCTATAACAAATTCATTCTGAGTTCAAGGACATGAAAGAAGGCTCACACTATGTGAACTAGCAGGTGACCCTGAAACTGTTCCAGTAGGCATTTCCCAGCTCAACTTCTGCCAAGGCAGTCCTTGGCTCTCAGCATCTTGAGTGCTCCCTTGTGAGATCCCATTTTCCTAGAACTGGAAATTAGGCCACTCCATGTAATGCCCAAAGTGGAAATAAGCTTGGAGATCAGGAGAGTATAGTTATCCAAAGAAAATCTACCATCTTTGCTCTGGTCCTTCATCTTCATGCTGTTACTGTAGACCTCCAGGGGAAATTGTGCTCCTTGGCAAATGAGGAACTCATGTCCTAGACTGTAATGAAATATACCACACAGCAAGATAACAAAAAAGAAAACTAGAAGCCAGGACTCAGGAGACCCAGATCAGTGCTTTAACTGAAGAGATCTAACTGTGATCACCTGATCACACAACTTCCTCCGAACACTAACTCATACTCATGATTCCTGTGCTATTTAGCCTTCTCTGTAAAAACAGAAGCAGCTGAAGTGCATATGCTTCTTCCCTTAGATTCATTCTCTGACTTCAGCTAGGAGAATGGAACAGAAATGAAAAGTGTGGACAGACGTGGGAAGACATGATGAGAGTGAGGGAAGCAGACAAGAGACCCAAAAAGGGCACCCAAATGGAAACAATAGGCAGAACTTTACAGACGTATATAAAATATAAGGGCTAAAGTTACCCATATTTTGTTAAAATGTTTCCGATAAGGAGGAAAAAATCACGTAGAAGATTTCTGAGGGCCCAGAACTGCGTTAAAGAGAAACTGATTTAAACCACCTGACTGCTACTATAATAAGAAGCTCTTTTTGTTTTTGTTCGTCAAGCAAAACTCTTTTCTGTTTGTTTGTGGATCATTCCTATATCAGCTATTTTTAAAACCTCCTCTGGTGCTAGGGTACCTGAGGCACACAGGGAAACTATGTCCTCTGTGACAATAGCTGGGGACTCCATTCTATAGTGTAGCCCAACCCAGAAATGTTTGGATCTCCCTAGGCTTCCTCCTCTTGAAAGGATTCATATCAGACCCACAAGGTGGTCCCAGGTAGGTTCCAAAGACACAAACCTCCATCAACTGCGAGGATGGTCTATTTTGACTATTAACACCCCCCCCTTCCTCCCAATCTGGAGCAGTTTGGATATTTATGTTCTGGTCATGGAAATATAAGCGATCCCTTTTAGTAGTGGAACCATGTCATATCCTGTGCTTTAGAACAATGAAGAAGGTTGAAGAGGAAATCCAAATAAACACACAAAATATTGGGGGGAAGGTAAGCCCAAAATAATATATTAGCTCTGGAAAGAGAAGTCAAAGCCCCTGACCTGCCTTGCTCCACTGCCTCAACCTGACTGGCACGAAAAATATTAAAAATTATATTTTATAACTGTGTAGTATAGACAAGTAGACTGATATTTTAAAATAGTTTGTCTGACTTAAAGATTATTTTCTTTTGATTTTAAAATATAAATATTTTTAGTGGGCCTCTAAAAGGACTGTGGGCTCCTAGATTCCATGGCTACTGAGCTTGATGGTTAAGAGAAGGACTTGTGGAGGGGGGGGTAAGCTTTCCAGAGGACAGCCACACTGAGCAAGTGTGGAGTGAGCCTGGAGGTTCCTGAGCAAAAGGAAAATAGGCCTACATAGGCCTTCAAATGGAGAGACAGCAGTTCTATGGAGGATTCAAACAGGACTGAGCTATTCGAAACAAATAAACTTATAAATACAGCAAAGGGGACATCAGAGGACACAGAGTTGGGGTTAGGGGAAGAAGTTGGCTGAGTTGCATTAAGAATGGTGGATGGGCTAGACTTTTACTGGGGACCATGTATGCAATCTATACAGTTATCTAATTATACCATTAGACACCTGCAACCTACATAATTTTATAGACTAATGTTATCTCAATAATTTTTTTACAAGAGTTCTTAATCATCTTTGCACAAAATCCTCCTAAGAGCTGCATGCTCTGTAGACTAGTTTAGTAAAAACTCACTTATTAAAAAGTAATTCATCAAGAAGGACTCAAAGTAAAATTTAAAGTTACCTTTAACTTATGAATTTGTACATTCAAGTGAAGAGAAGATATAAATGATATGACAATGAGGACAGAGAGAGGATAACTCACATGGAATCTGGAAAAAAGAGTTAACATATGAGCTTCTTTGTTTATTTAAAGCTTAGTTACCTAACAAACTGGTATCTAAGGAAATAAAGATAACTAGTCCTGGGATTTTTATTTATTTTTTTATTTAAAATTTTTATTGATGATATATATGTATTACATCATTGTATATAATTCTGGGGTTCTTATTGCTTTCTTTTACTTTATACTTCTAGTTTGAAATGTGTTTTTAATGGAGAAAAATAAAGAAGAAACCCTCTACTTATTTCTTTTTTATTTAACAAATGTTCTTCAAAACCACCCAGACATTAGGGTGTGGTGAAGTTGTGAAGACATTGGGTGGCAGATGGAGTTAAGGTTGCCCGTCAGCTGACCTTAAAACAAGGAGAGTATCATAAATTGTCCAGTGGGCCCAGGGTGAATAGAGACAGTAAACAAGATTGAGTTTCTGAAGTTGGATTGTTACCCTGGGCCAAACATGTGGTCCCCTTCAAGAAGAGAGGCAGACCAACAGCATTCCACATGTAAGGCAGGTGTGTGGGTTGAAGGGCCAACCTGACCAGGGCAGGCAAAGAAAAAATGTCTCTGAAGCCTTCTTGTACATCGAAGGGCCTATTCTGAGAAGTACATGTGGGTTGTTAACTTTGTGGAAAAACCTGAGGGACTGGTGACCCAGGACCGATGGGGCTTGCATCACCTGCCCCTATCACTCTGAAGTTACCCTTCTTTAGATAATCCCGCTCCCCTCCCCCCATAAAGGAGGCCAAGGAAAGCTTTCAGAGGTCAGGAGGGTTATTGTCAGCAGTATAGATTATGATTAAGTTATACAACTGAGCGCTTTAGCCTGGGATTCATGCTTCATTAGGACTGGGCTGGGTAGCTTTTAGGCTGACCCCACCTGTTCAAGAGCCTGGGAGGTGAGACACCACATTTAACATAGAAATTCCTTTCCTTTTTGCTCATGTTTCTTGTCATTAGAAGTCCTACAAGTTATTTGCATTGTGATTAGTGATGGTCTGATTCTTCTCTCCAAGCCAATCAGAACCACTAGTCTGATAGCAAAGGAGAACATGTTCCATCTCCATACTCTGGAAAGTATACCTACCCTAAAATGGCTAGTCTTGGCCATGAAAAAAGAAGGAAATCCTGCCATTTGTGACAACATGCATGGATGCGGAAGGCATTAGGCTGATGGAATGAAGTCAGAGAAAGACAAATACCATCTGACCTTACTTATGTGTGGAATCTAAAAAACAAAACTAGAAACAAAAACAATACAAGTTCATAGATGCAGATAACCTATTAATGGTTGTCAGAGGCAGAGGGTAGGATAATGAAATAGGTAAAGGGGTCAAAAAGTACAAATTTCAGTTCTAAATAAGTCCTGGAGGCTTACTACAAGAGTAAGTCTTTAAGGTTTTCACCCCAAGAAAAAAAATTGTAATCATGCATGAAGATAAATGTTAACTAGACTTTTTGTGGTGAACATTTCTCTCTACATATAATCAACTCATTGCACTATACCCCTGAAACTAATGTTATCTTTCAGTTATACCTTAATAAGAAAATATTTTTCTCAACAATGAATACTTAAATTTACATAGTGTTTAAATTAATGCTATCTCAATTTTAAAAATTAGATAACAAACACTACAAGAATTGAACACCCCTCTAAATACTTACACTGGGTATAAACTGGTTATAAGCTTATATTCAGAGTCAAGCTTTAGGTAATATTACTTTTCATTAAATAGGAATATGAAGAACTCCATAATACATAGATAGATAGATAGATAGATAGATAGATAGATAGATAGATAGATAGATAGATAGATAGATAGATAGATAGTATATATATATGGTATGTGTATATATATACACACACTATATATATATATAATTCAAGGACTGGAACATCATATGGAATTGAGCATAAAGAACCCAGAATCAGGAAAGCCAACTTGAAGGTGTTGCAGGGACCAGTACATAACAGCCTGGGTGGGTTGTGGCAGCACTGATTGGATCAACACGCATGGAAAAGATACTTAATGAGACATTTATCAGAAAGGATAGATCTTGGCAAAGGTACAACAGAGAAATAATGAAGGGGGGATTTGGAGATGAGATTTCAAAGTAGGTAACTGGGATACTGGTGTTGCCTTTGACAGAAAGAAGGACCAGCTTCCAGAGAAAAAGGAGGATACTATATGTGTTCTAGAAGTAGTACCAGTTTATAGCTATCATAACAGCACTGGTGCATTTGTTCATTCAAGGAATGCTTAGAGCATGTCCTATAGGGGGAGTTGGAGAGACACTGTGGAGAAGCATAACTACAAGAGATGCCATTTCTGTTCTCAAGAGCTGGGAGAGACACAAATACCTCTAAGCAACGGTATGTGATGATGAATCTAAGAGGTACAGACTTCTCTTGGACATTTGAGTAAGAGCAAGATTACATCTAATTGACATCAAAGTGCAGCACTCCAGCAAGAATGGATAAGTGGAAACAACTAGAGCTTTCTTTTTTATATATTCTCCCTAAAGTCTGCTTTATTCAGTCAGTATTCTTCACCTTTGCTTTTCTATCATCAAGTGTCCTCTAAATTCAAATTAAGTCAAGAGACTCTTTGAGTGCTGGTTTCATCCACTCCCACATCCAATCCAAGACTGGAGACACACTGGGAATGACCATGAAGAATTCAGTGAAGGAGGTATAATAGAGGTGAGAAGGATAGCAAGAGTCTTAACTTCAAGAACCCTTAAGGTTTAGGAAAGAAGGAAAAAGAAAAGCAACTTAGGAAGTTAAACAGAGCAACAAATAAGAAAGCTGATGTCACTGAATTTGAGAGAGAATTCTAGGATTTGGATACTCAACCATGTCAAATCAAAATCCAACAATCATTAGTGTTTAATATGCCAAAGCTCAGAGAATAATGTATACTTGGTTTGAGTCATGGTATACTTGTTTTTATTATTTTTGTGGTGCCTAAAATCTTATTCCTACTCACACCTATCTACTTAGCTACAAGGCTGTATGCTTTTAGTCCATTACTACCCAACTGAAATTGAGTCAACACACTTAAAAGGAACTAAACTGACAGGCAGTTTTAGGGGTAGTTTCGATGGGATGACCCTGAGAAATTTTATTTCCAGAAAGTTTTTATGCAAAACCTGGAAAAACCTGCTGAACCAGTAATTCCTTTATTCACATCTATGTAGTCTCTGTTGGTGGTGAATCCCAGCACATCAGTGGGGACCCAAAAGTTTTGATTGATCTTATCCTTCTAGTCCAGGGATTGGTTTGTAAGAAACTTGCCATGTTAGGGACGTCTAGGACAGCATTACAAAATAACTGTACACAAGTTTTGATGGTTAAGGCAGAGGATTATTTTCAAATCACACCTATATTGTTTTATGCCAATACTAGCCATTTGCAAGACTGCATTTTAATTTCTTGTTAAAGAGCTCACTGGCATAAGAGTGCTAGACTATTGTGCCAAAAGATCTAGAACCCTGTCTGCATGCTCACAAAAAAAAAAAAAGCAGGTGGTACAAGGTGTTTTCTGGATGGGTCCATCCGTATGAACCCATCACTTTGTTGTTGATATCACTATTCTTTTATATTAGGTATGGAATGTGGTGATGTAGGTTGAGAGATGAGCTTTAGATAAAAGGAAAACCTTCATCTATCTAGCCCCCTCTGGCACACGTCTCTAACCTGTAACCCAGCTTCCTAATCTCTTTGGAATATTCCAACAGACATATGACCTATTAGTAATGACTGTTACCCTCACAGGTAAATTCTCCTGTTATCACCCATGCCCCTGCTGTACGTCACATACACTTTGGGAACAGGTTGCTACTTCCTCATTACATCATTGTAACTATTTCTCTGTCAGAGTGTATAAGGGGCTTCATAACTTCATTAAAGTTGGACCTGGACATGCTTCCCAGGATCCCCATTCTGTGGGCTGGCCTCACAGATCGCTATCAATCTCTTCTGTCTCATTTCTTCTTCTTTCCCACATGCGACTCCTAACATTAGGAATATAGTTATAGTTATAGAATATAGTTACTACCAGAAAAACTAAGTGGATAATGTTAGAGTCAGTCTGCCAAGAATCAAATACTGGGATACCTCTTGCTATGTAATCAATCATTTCTTTGCTTTTTTTTTAAAAAAAAATCTAACAATGTGGGGTAATTATAGTGTCTACCAAATAGTATATACAAATTATACTTAGCCCAGTACCTTGTAACTTTTCAATAAATGCCATTAGCATTACCATTAAATATCCACCTTTATTTTCTATAGTTTCTAAACACTTCATTTCAGCACTGAGAAAAGTATTATGCTTCAATCATATTTTGTCTGTGTAGTTTTAATAATAGATAAGGGCAGAACAAATATCTGCATGACACTCAGGGAGAAATAAGCCTAAAAGATTTTTAATATCACCACGCCTCCCCAGCTGCCTCTACACAAAAAGCTGCTTCCAATTTCAACTGTTTTTGTAAATTTGGCAACCAGATCTGCACAAATGCTGAAACTAGCCTTACTCTGACTGCTCCTGTGGGTAAAAGTGGAAGAGGCCTGGGCTGTGACTCACTGCTGAAGGTCTAGGGCTGATGAGCTGGAAGGTTTGCCTATACCCCACCCCAGGGGTGACACTGGACACATAAAAGGAGACTAACTATGTTTCTCTGTCGACATAGTTCAGTATAGATATGCCTTACCTGCTTTGCTTGAGCATTAATTAAGCAGCCTTCTTTCCACAAATTAACAGTACCACCAACCAGGCCCAGAGGTACTTAGGTCCCTTATACTCATTCCTGGACCAAAGAGGAGTCCTGTTCTATCCGCACTATTTCCTCCCTCTTAGCAATTTATGGTTGCTAAGGGTTTATTTCCAGATTTGGGGACCCACTCTGTCCTATTCCAAAGCAAAACAGGATTTACTTTCCCTCTTAGGAGTTTGCTAGGAGCAAAAAAGAGAAAAAAAAAAAAAGTAACATCTCAAACTCCTGTCAACTAAACAAGAAGAGATTTACTGCAATTAACTAAAAGGATACTTGCTAGTACAGGAATACCATATGAGGCAGCAAAGATAGGATCCCAGCTTGTGGTTGGCCTTTGCAAACATGGGTGCTGCCAACACTACCTTTTTTTGGTTACACAGTTACACATTCAGTAACAGATCAACATCTGGACCAGGAAGGTTCCCAAGGTGGAGAATTAGAGGTTGGCACTAAGATTGTGAGACCACCTCTACTAATTTCTTCCTTCCTTACAAACAAAATCTTAAACACACTGAGAATAACAAATTTTTAGTTAAAAATGCTATATTTGCCATCCTGTCTTACACAGTCAAGATCAGTGACTTGCAAGGTGAAGCCTCCAGATTTCTGGGAATGTTTTGCATTCCTTATGTAAATACTGTCCCTCACTCTTTTTGAACTCTGTCTGGAATTTTGTTATTGTTTTGTTTACTTTTTTTTTTTTTGAGACTAGGTCTCACTATATTGCCTGGGGTAGTCCTGATCCTGTGGACCCAAGTGATCCCCAGTCTCAGTCTCCCAGGTAACTGGGATTACAGGCACATGCTACCACACCTGGTTTGGAATTTGGGTTTTGTAAAGGCTAATTTGGCTGATGCTAGGTCTCCTTTCAATTAATTCCCAGACAGTCACTATGTTCAAAAGTTTTGAAAGTGCTAGCAGTCTGATTTCTAGAGACTAAGGGAATTCCTATTTCAAAAATTGATTACCTTTTTAAAAATGAATTTCTACAGTTAGATGAGGACTATTCTAACTGAAAATGACCAAATACCTGCTCCCTTTCAAAGATAAGAATTCACACATAGATAAACATGAGATGGGGCCATTAGCTATACAGAGAACAAAAAATTGTGAGAAGTGGGCAATTCATTTCAATAAAAGAACTAATCTTGCTGTAGTGGGAAGAAAATGCACAATTCAAACACTGCTTCCTGAAATGGTTTCACCATTTCTCTGCACATGTCTTTATATCATATTTCTATCCATACCAAGATATTGAATGATAAATACACATCAACTTGTCTGATGGTTTGACATAGCTGATCTGGAGTGACTTTTCCAAAAGTAAATACTTTTGACTTTGATATTTCCCATATTGAAAGTGGCAGGTGCCTGGGGGCAAATGCATCAAAGCAAAGAATGTTTGTTAAGGATTATTTTTAAATAGAGCAGAATATAGTTTTATTGAATCCAAATGAATCTCCTTTATTATGAAAGAAAACAATCCAAACCACTGTAAACCCAAGAAACTAACAGAAGCATTTAAACCTTTAGTACAAACATATTTATTTTTCAAACTTAGTGCTTTTTTTTCTGAAACACACTTAAAATCTAAATACCCCATCTTCCTTCTTCCCTTTACAACATGCCATTTCAATCTGTTTGTGTATAGAATGAAGACCTTCAGGAAAAGCCTTATTCACATTCCCACAAAAGAAATAAATATTTGTCTCTACAATTCACTCAAATGAACTTGACTAAATTCTAGTAGAGACACCAATCTTTATAACAGACACATAAGATGATGGATAACTTTTCATTATCAACAAATTCCTATTAATAGACCTAAGCAGTTCACTAAATTATTCGAATGCATTGTTTGAGCTCCTTTTATGCACAAAGTATTGTTCCAAAGTAAACACTCTTCTTTAGATGCAAAGTGGGCCACAGACATTATAAATTTGGCATTTCTGGCTTTGATATATTCAAAATATCTTAATGACAGAAGTTTGCTGCTGCTGCTACCGCTCCCTCTTCTGGAAGTGCCCAGATTTCTCCTAGGGAACAGTGGAAGGCATTGGAAGAACAAAATTAAAACCTAAGCATTAATTAAAGTTGGAGCTAGGGAGTAGTACCATGATGACATAATACAAAAAAACCAATGTTAAGTACATTCTGGTGATCAAGCATCTATGTGGCTCAACTAGGAAATGACACTAGTTTAAGAAGAATGCAGTGTTGACTCAAAATAAATCAGGGTGAAATTTTAATCCAATTTATAGAAAAAAGTAGAATTATGAAACAGTCACTACTCACCCAACACTGATATTCTACTTTCTCAAACACACTGCCATCACTGGGTAGCATGGGGATAGACTGGTACATTTAAACTACTGTCAATAAAATCCCAAAGATGTTTAGTGCATTTCTCAACATTACAGTTGTAGGAATGGAAATAGAAAAAATTCTAAAGTACTGTCTAAGAGACAGCAAACAGATCTCTTACAGTTCCCAAAGTGAAAATACAGATCATCAAACAAGCTATTTTGTCTATCACCTATAAAACATGACTTTACAGGACATCAGGCTTCCAAGGTCAAAGTGCTTCCTTCACACATCTCCAATAGGGTTTCTTTTTCCCTAAACTAAATAAGTCAACTAGTCAAGTTTTGTCTGTTGGTAAAGTACCTTCAGGATAAAAGTGTTTTCATCATTTATATCCCTTAAGTCGAGTCTCCATTTATTTATATGCTTAAAGTCATTTTCCAATCTCTATATTCAGAACATCCCACATCTACTTGAAAGAATCATTTAAAACACAGGAGGAAAAAACACTTCCATCTGAAAGAGAGAGACCTATTCCAGAGGAGCAACTCTGTTCCCAGGGCCTGCCCCACCTTAGAAAGGAAGACTCAACTTCAACTCTTGCAAAGAACCTCAGTAGCCTCCCATTCAGAAACACTATTATCATTACTTTCTAAATATGATTAAATAAAATGAAAAGCAAACAATACACAATAATTAAATAACAAAATAAATTAATAATAATAATATGTGATCTGGCAGTTTTCAGAGAAGATAATAGAGGTCAATGTCCAGTGGGTTCACATTCCTTTCTGTACCCGAGTTCACAATGAGTGGGTTACGCTGCCCTCTAAAGGGCTTAGTAGGTTACATCCCTTGGTTCACAAGGTGGGAGACTTTCTCTGGGATGCACTGACCAGCAAACACACGCATTCTTTTAATTCTGGGACAGAGTTTGTCTTTGACCTTCCATGAATGGCTCTGAAGACCATGGAGGCCCTAGAGAGGCCTCACTGCTGGCATCAGAAACTAGCATCTGAGTAGGCATCGGAATCACCCTCAGGGTCTATTTAAACACAAGTTGCTGGGCCCCTCCAGAGTACAAAACTGCTTAGCTAACAAGTTACCAGGTGATGATAATGTTGCCAATTCAGAGAGGAACTCTGAGCCAGATAGCTTTGCCAGGTTTTAGCACTTTACAGACAAGGAAGCCAGATCAAGTGGTCTACATCACTCAATAGTGACAGATCTTTTAATAAACACTGGGCTGTCTAATTCAAAAGCTAATGGTTTCTTCCATAACTATGATGGCAACAGATGAAGTTGTGGGTCACTTCATCTTCTGGCCTGTTTTTTCCTCTATGGGACAGGCAGAACTCAGATGATCATTTAAATAATTTCCTCTCTGAGTAACTGGAGATCTGGATAGGAAGCTACTAGGGAAGGAACCTTGAGAGGGTAAGCTGAGAGGATGGGGTAGAAGCAGGGCTTTCTTAGGTCCTACACCCTCCACACAACTCAGAGTATCTAATTTGTTCTAGATTCTGGCTTCACTATACTCAAGATACACAGGCAAGGGGTGGTTTTGTTTTGTTTTTGGAATGAGAGGTTGTAAAGCTGGTATCTCCTCTCTCAGACATTTTAGAACCTCAAAGCCTACCAGGCCTTGAGAACCCAGAGGGTGGCTGTGTCTGCATCACATGGTCTCCAGCCTCAGCTCACATCACCCTGCAAGGCCAGGGACCCCACAACAACTTTAAGACAGATATGTCCAGTTGTGTGAACTGAACGGTTTTGACAAAGAAAAAGTAGTTTTCAAGTCACCATTCCTACTGGGAACAGCAATGAAAGATCACAAACTGTCAGGCCCAACAGTATATCACAGTGATGGGAAAGAGGGCGTTGCAGACACAGACACCCTTAGTGTAAGCTCATTTTCTCATCCTTTGCATGCTGCTCTAAGCCAACTTGGTGTGTTCCTGGGGGAGCTACCAATTTGGAGCATCCCACAGGGACAGTCATTAGGGGAAAGGAAGTTTTCAGAAAAACAGCCCTGAGCTCTGGTCAGCCGAGATCTTGAGGTCGTGGCCACAGCTGGACTTCGTGCAGAGCTGGACTCTGGCCTCTAGCTGCTCACTAAGTTCGTCCAGAGCCCCAGTGCAGGACTCCAGGCTCTCTGCCAGTTTCTGGATCTTGGCCTTCAGCACAGCCTGGCTAACCCTGGTGGACCCCTCGGCCCGCCTGGGGATGAGGAAGCCACGTGAGCCGAAGAAGACGATGAAGTAAACGGAGTTGTACAGGGCCATGGAGGCGTTTCTCCCACACTGCAGCAGCTGGCGATCCCCGCGGCCCTGGCAGCGGCAGAAGAACTCCAGGCAGCTCAGGATCTCCCGCATCTGGTCCTGGCAGGTGGCCGCGATCTCCTGCACCCGCCTGAGCTCCCGGGAGTTGAAGAAGATCAGAGACAAGTCAGACGTAATGGTGACGGCCCCTCCGGCCGTGGCCACCCCCAGCCCCACGGCCGATGCCAGCAGAGAGACTCCCAGGGTGACTGGACTGAGTGAGAGTCCCACGATGGCGGTAACCGCGCCCGCCGCGCTCAGCGAGCTGCCAGCCACGTTGGCCGCCAGAGAGCGCCTGCGCAGACGCTCCAGGCGCCGGGCCACCTCGCGCAGGCGCAACAGCTGGCCGTGCAGCTGGCCCCGGCGGTCCAGCAGCAGCCCTTGGAAGCGCCGCAGCGCTTCGGAGCCTTGCACCTCCCGGACCGCCGGCCACTCCATGCCCTGCGGGGACACAGACACACAGTTAGTCCCAAGTCTTCCGCCCGCAGTCTGCTCCCGCTCGCGGTTCTCATAGGCAGCCGGGAGTAGTGTACTCCAACGTTAAGCCTCCCTGCACTATCATGCCAGTGCAATGGGGTTATTTTCCAGGGAGCCATGCGTCAAGTCCGGTCATCTGGGACAAATCACACAAATCCTTAGATCCTTCAACCCAACCCGCCTAGGCAAATAGGGGTGACCCCATCTTCTGCTTCTCTCCCCAGTACTAGTAAGGAGCAACCATATTAAAACTGTTACATTAAACCATATCAAAACTAGTAAGGAGCAACCATATTAAAACTGTTACATTAAACCATATCAAAACTGCAGGAGGGAGTCTCGCACACTAAGGAAGCATTCGCAGTTTGAAAGGTTAACACCTTACTAATGGTACATTGTATCACTCTACAAAGCTCTTTCATTACAAGAAGAATGGGATCCTAAAAGTTTCCCAGTGCAGTTTTTACCCCTTTTTCTGATAAGTAAAAATAAAGAGTTACCCAAAATTTGTAAATCATATTATCTGTCAAATGTGGGGGAAAAAAAAACAATATTTCTGGGTTAGATGCTGTCCGAAGCAACTCCTTTTTTTGTTATTCTTTCAGGCTCTTATCTTAGTTAGAATCAAACCTAAGTTGTGGTTTGTGCATTTTTTTTCCTAATTAGAGCTCACCAGACCTTTAGACATTTCACTCTTCAAGGGGTATCTGATTAAAACTACGTCACAGGCCGGGCACGGTGCTCGTGCCTGTAAGCTTCAGCCTATGAAGCTGCTGGGGCTAGGGATCGCGGTTCCAGTCCCGCCTGGGGCCGTAGCGAGACCTAGTTCCAAAAAAAAAAAAAAAAAAATAGTTGGGCGTGGTGGTGCGTGCCGGTCATGCCAGCTACCTGGGAAGCTGAGGCTGAGGATTGCTTGAGTCTGTGGTACCCCGAGCAACAAGAGCCTGTGGTTCCACAGGCAAAAATAGCAAGACCTAGTCTCAAAAAAAAAATTAATTAATTAAAAATAAATAAAACTATGTCACAAAATAAAATAGCATTAAATCAATACCACTGTCTCATTATTAGGAAATTTTCCTTAAAAAAAAGAATTGGTTAAAATAAAGTGAACAAAATTTTTATTTAACAACTCACTGAGGGCTTCCATGGACCAAGCTGAATTGAAGCCATGAAGATGACTAACAAAGAGAGAACTGGGGCAAAAGACAGGCTTCCTGGTTGCTAGCCATCCCCACGTTCAGATCCACTATAAGTCTCTTTATTAGGAACTTCTTTAAAGTGGCATATAAGCCACAGAAATAGAGCATTTCAATATTGAGATGTTGGGACAAAAAAAATCATTATTCTCATCTGGAAGATGAGAAATCCAGACAAGTCCTAGAGGCAACTAATTCTTCACAGTAGAGAATCTTGGTCTCCTGACTAATAAATCTTAATTTCACTTGTAAAATCCAGCTCACCAGGAACAAATGTCCAGGTAAAGAGCCTTAGAAGAATAAGAAAAAGTCACTCCAAATGTATAATAGGCCAAGGATAAAGCTCCATATTACAAATTCAACCTTGCAGGTAGTATCTCCCTCAGTTCCCCACTTACCATTCACTTCTGGCTATCCCCAGGAAAGAAAAGTTTGAGGCTGTTTCTGGATGAGCACACTTTATAGTTTCAGAGAACCAATGACTAGCCTGGGAAACCCTTGTCTCATTCTGAGAATTGGCCTTTTCCTGTCCTGGCCCCTGCTGCCTTTATCCGGAAGGATGTGACATGGTGGAAAATGGCCTGCCAGCCACACGGCACATCCCGTATTTAGGAAATGAACACTGTGTGTTCCCTTTTCCCCACACACAGGAAAAGAACCCCAACTAGAAATTGAGTGTTGTCACTCTCCCAAGGGGCAAACCCTGCCTTTCCTCTTTGGAGAATAGCTGGTGATATCTGGGAGAACATCAAAAGCACCTCAAACTGACCAATTATAGTGTTTCTGGAGAGGCCTCCATTAGAAGTCATTTCGTCGTGCTTGTAAGCTTCAGCCTATGAAGCGGCTGGGGCTAGGGATCGCGGTTCGAGTCCCGCCTAGGGCCCGTAGCCAGACCTAATTCCAAAAAAATAGCGGGGCGTGGTGGTGCGCGCCTGTCATCCCAGCTACCTGGGAAGCTGAGGCTGGGAATTGCTTGAGTCTGTGGTACTCCGGGCAACGAGAGCCTGTGGTTCCACGGGCAAAAATAGCGAGACCTAGTCTCAAAAAAAAAAAAAAAAAAAAAAAAAAAAGAAGTCATTTCGTAAAAAAAAGGAGGGAGGGGGCCCTCTTATGTCTGAGACAGCAGCTCACCAGCCTCTGCCGTGCTTTGAAAAACGCTTGAACCTGTGAGTGGTTGAAACGTGGGATCCTTTCCCTCAGCTCAGCCTGAGGCCTACAAGGCCACACCCACAGGAAGTGCTGCGTGCAGTTTGGGGCATCTCCAGCTGTGGAGGAGATCGAGCAGGTCTTAGAAAGGTCACCCTGCAGGCCAAATGCGTCAGAAACATCAGGGGTCAGTCTGCACAAGGAGCTAATTATACACTTGTAACTGCAGTGGGAATTTGGCTTTCCCGGTTTTCATTTGAAGTAGAAGCAGCCCATGCAACAGCTGAATGAATGGATTCTCTCCCGCGGTTAGTGAGACAATTACCTAAATAATTCAGGAGGGACAAAGAAGTGCAGCAGCTGGGGGTGCCTTCTGGGCCATTCAGGTAGGTGGCTGGAGCTCAGCCTGTCAGCCTCTCCTCATGGCCCCATATACTGCATTGTGACACCTTCAAATAAGGAAGGGCAAATGGGTTTTTCACTTCCATGATTATTGTCTGAATAATCTGTTTCATCTAAGCAGTCATATCATTCTGGAACACAATTAAATTCCTCATCTTTATAACTATACAGTGTATCTATCCATGCAATGAGGGGCCTTGCATTTGCTCCTACCCACACTCTTTTAAAAGAGATTCTTCGGAGTGTGGGTCCATGTCCAAACATTCTGGCTATAGTTCCTCAAAGGAGAAATACAACTTTAGATAAGATGCCTTCAGTATATGCCTGAGCTTTTGAGTAAGAAGCGGGAAAATAACATTCCCTGTTGCCATAAACAACATAGTCACTCCAGATGGTATGAAAGCCAGTGTGAGTGGGGTGGGAGAATGGTCAGCAGACACTGTACCCTGATTCTTCAGTTTCCATATGTTCCTCCAACTGTGCTGGACATATTCTTGTGGGATTGGGGTTTAGGTCAACACAATTAAATCTTTATTGCATGAATGAGTGATATGCTAAAGGGGATCATCCTCTTGAGAACATGAGTAATCACAGTACAGAAGTAGGACAAAGAAGCAACAGGAGAATGGACAGCCTGAACATTCACATTATTTACAAGAAAGGACATTTGGACACAACACTTTCAACTCAGCATTGGTTTTTGTTAATTATTTAAGCACAAGAATTTGAGGAATAATTGAAGGTATTTTGATCAAAAGTTTTATGTGATATTTCTCCCTCCTCCCCCCCAAAAATCTGTAAACAGCATTCTCACATTTCTTTTCTAAATAACTTTTGGGGCACTTATAGAATATCATCACAAAGAGACACAATAAACCATACCATCAGTAGTTTTGACTTGAATTTTCAGTCTTGTAACTATAATGAAATTCAATGCAGGAGGGGGAGAGAAGCGACAGAGAGACAAAGAGAGAGAGAGAGAGAGAGAGAGAGAGAGCATAGGAATCTCTGGGAAGAGAAAGCATAGGAATCTCTGGGAAGAGAGAGAAAGAGCGAGAGCGAGAATGAGAGAGAGAGCATAGGAATCTCCATCAGGGATAAAAACTGTAGAAACTGCTTCTGACTCGGGTTACCTATAGTGGGACTAGTAGACAGTCCTCTGTTAAATGCTTCTATGGTTACAATATTAACCACACACTAGTTTTGGCCCCCAATTAAAACAAGCACATTAGCAACTAAACTGTTACTCATAAACAGGGCCTCCCAGAGATCTGGAAAAGCCTGGGCCACTTCAAATTTTTTAGGGTCTCAGGAAATTTTTAAAAAATGAGTAATTCTTAAACAAAATGTTTTTAAAAATCTTTTATTTGCAAGGCAGCTAATCTTTCCAAAACATTATTTTGTTATTCCCAAAATAACCCAATCTCAGGATGTATAAATATTAATTCATAGTGCACCGCAGGGGTGATATGATGCAAGTTCAGGGTCATATGATGATGACTTCCTTTTCATCCTTATCAATATATCTCAGTGACTCCACATGAACCTCTTTTGGAGACAACATCAAAAGTATAAAATTGAGACAATAAGTGCATGTGAGGTTTAGGCCAAAGGTCTTTTAGACTTTCCTTTATAATAATAGATCCTCATATGTACAGTTACCCAAGTAAACAAAAGTTAAAATAATACCATGTATCCACCTGAGGAATTTTGTCCTTGTTTATTTTTTGTTAACTGACCATACGATTAAGCTTGGATCATTGCTTGCTGAAGTAAATGGAAAAGAAGAATTTTATTGTCTTGAAAAAATGCCATTGTCATCATAACTTTTTGAGCCTAGAGCACTGAATGACCCTTTGGGTTATACAAACTGGTAAGTAATGTAGACACTTACTCAGCAGAGGGCTTGCAGGGTATCTCTGGTGTGTGACATTACAACTATTGTTTGTCACGGACTTATGGAACTGCACAGAGGAAAAAGACCCAATGAGCACTGAACCCCAGCTATTTTCATTTCTCCAAATGGTCTCTAATCTTTATTAATGTACACACACATCCTTAACCACTAGTGTTTAAACACTGGCCTGTGTTCTTTTTTCCACTTAAAGTACCTGCAGATACATACTTCTCTATGTTGACATAATCCTTACCCTGTCATTTTTAATAACTATGTAATAATCCCATTGTTTGCTTAGCCATTTCCCTATTAGACATTTGGATTGCTTCCAGTTTTTCTCACTATCATAATTGGAGTTGCTGGGAACATCTCTATGTATTTCCTCCCCCTCCCTTTAGATTACTTTTTTGGGGCAGTATGCACAAGTGGAAAAACACCAAGGGAAGGAGAAAGAATATTTCAGAGTTTTTGTTACATGTGGCTATGTTGCTTTCCAGAAGAACCAAGTCATAATGCCACTAGCTTTGTAAGAATTCCATTCACAGGCTTTAAGAAAACTCCATTTTCTCATGGTAATGTTTCATTTGTTTGGTTTATTTCTGCTTCACAAATGTACATTGTATGCCAGATATCACACCAGATTCTGAGCATAAAAAGCTAAAAGAGGGACTGTCCCAATGCCCCAAAAGCTGGCAGTCTATTGGAGATGAAGATACTGACTAAATCATTTCAACCAGTGTGGAAGATGCCAAAAAGTATGCAGGAACCACAGGGAAATGTGCCTTGAAAGTACTGGGGAAGACTTTTTGCAGTGAAATGCTCTACCCCTGAGCTGTACCCCATGGGGAAGACTTTCTGGAAGCACTGATACTGAGTCAAAACTTGAGAGCTGAACAGAAGTTATCTGGACAATAACTTCAGAAGAAACAGAGAGCAGATTTAGGGAACAGCTTAATTAAGGCATACAGGAGGGTTCAAGATGCTTCAGGCTCTGAACGCAAAGTGGGAAGCTAGAACTGTCCAGGGATGAGGTTGAAGGAGTATAGAGAATACTAGCTAGTATCAATGACTCTGAATTGTCACGTGGAGAACAGGGAGCCTCTGAAGGCTTTTAATCTGTGACCTAAGAGGATTAGATTTTTTTCACTATCAAGTTTGTGAAGGATACTTTTCAAAGGTTGCACAGTTAAAAACCATGAGATGAGTTAGAAAGGTATGGAAGTAAAAGAAGGAAAGATTATCATGGGTTTGAACAGTATTGGTAGAAGAATAGAGGGAATGAAAGTAATATATATTTAAGATATATAATATACCTTATATATTTAATATAGAATTATATATGCAAAGTTATATGTGTGCATATAGATGAAGAAAAAATAGCAAAGCGTAATTAAAATTTTGGCTGAGACATGCCACCCATCCTATCCACCTATATTCTGTTGGTCAAGCAAGTAAGCATCAGTGGGTAGGGAAGTATTGTCCTCCTATAAGGGAAGGCAAGAGGAAGAAATGCAAGACTTCAAACCAGCCACCAGAGAGTTCTCTTTGTAGTGGAGTAATTTCAAAATGAACCTTGTCATCACCAATCTTTGCAGATGTTCTCTTCCTCCTCAGTTATTTCTTTGGAATTACAGTCCCCATATACTATAAAAAGAATCTCACTCTGGCTAGTATAAATAAACTATTGCTTTGAGTTTGGGAAGATATATTTGGGAGTGGGGAAAACCAAGGAGTTCTGCAAAACCAAAAGGTTGGAAAGATGGCAGGTGTTTCACAGTTTAAAGTGCTTGGATGTAACTGTCCAATCGTAGTTCTTTCCTTGCATCTGCTGAAGAATCAGAGTTCTAGGAATTATCATTCAGTTGACTGGGCTTAGTTCAAATACCCATTCCTGGGCTACCCTGGGGTACAGGGAGGAAGAGCAAATTACCTTCAGCTTTCCCATGGAAGATGTCAACAGAAGTTGACTCTCCCATTTGTGTACTACACAATCAGGAGAAAAAATTACTCACTAGGAAATTATGATGAGAGCTTGTATTAGGGAGAGGGAAACTGATGCTTTGGAGGCAAAAGGGGGAAAAAAACATTTACAATAAACTTCATAATCTAACTTGAACCAGCTGGAGTTTACTATTGTGCATGGTGGAAGTTAAGCTAATTTTCCAAACTCATCTCATCACTTGTATGAAATAGTAACATGCTGCTGTCTCTGTCTCATATTGATTTGTTACTGTTGCTTACTTCTGGACAATCTAGTTTCTTTTTTTTTTTTTTTTTTTTTTTTTGAGACTAGGTCTCGCTATTTTTCCCCGTGGAACCGCAGGCTCTCGTTCCCCCGGGGGGCCACAGACTCAAGCAATCCCCAGCCTCAGCTTCCCAAGTAGCCTCAGCTTCCCAGGTACAGGCACGCACCACCACGCCCAGCTATTTTTTTGGAACTAGGTCTCACTACAGGCCCCAGGTGGAACTTGAACCGCAATCCCTAGCCCTGGCCACTTCATAGGCTGAAGCTTACAGGCACGAGCCACCGTGCCCAGTGCAATCTATTTTCTTTCACTGACCAGTTTTCCTGTTTTTAATTCCCTATAATATAATTTTAAAAACCACAGCTTCATAATAGGATTTTTATTTTTTTAAGGGGGAAACTATTACCTCATTGCTTCTTTCTGGAAAAAAAAATGTAGTCTTGCTTGCTTATTTTTTTGGTTCAGTCTGGCACTGGGAGCTCTGAAACAGCCATGTGATCAACAGAAACCAGATGAAGTTTTTTCTACTTCCTTTTCCCCAGGTGGGCACATCTGCACAAAACACCTGGGGTTGTGTGGGTGAAACATGCATCGTTATTCTGGAAGCTTCTATCCCATGGGCCCTGTCACAGTATATCTACTTTACCACATGCCTGTTCCTTTGGGGCCAGAATGGCTGAGTTCACATCCCTCCAGTAGCTGTAAAGATTCTCTTATCTCCCACAACACCGGAAACAACCTTGTCTCTCCTCTTCTCAGGCTTAGTAATTATCTTCCATCTTCTGAGACATAGGCAACAATCATCACAACTTAGCTGATAACACCTGTTTTTCTTAGGTGCACAGAGACATAATACATCTCAAGCTCTCCCTCCACTTTTAGATTATTTAAATCATTTCATTTTTAGCATGTCTCTTATATGACAAAGAATGTTGAATTTGGGGTTTCCTTTTTTAACTTTGCTTAAAGCCTATACTTAGTAGCAGACTTCTGTCATTTCATATTAAGTATTATAGTGAAGCAAAGGTGGTTGCCCTAAAATTTGGTTGTTATTGTCTCATTACTTGCTTTTTTTTAATGCATGGTTTATAGACTTTCAACTGTTGATTTTTGAGTTAGATGAGAAAGTAACTGTAATCTACTTTTTTCCTCTAAAACATATTCCTTTAAAACAAATTTATATCATTTCTATATTTAATCTATGCTTTAAAAAAATACCTTTGAAATTATCTTTGAAAAAGAGAGGAGCAGATTTTAGAAGAATATTAGCTGTGTGTGAATCAAAAACCTGGGGCTTGAGTCCTGAGTCTGTACTTCCTGGGCGACTTTAGGCAAATTACTCACTGTTTTGTGTTTCAAGTGCCTTTACAAGATTTTCTTGATTGAATTAGTAGATGAGTATGGGATCTGAAAATGGATGCAGATAAAAGGTATTAGTGCCATTTTTAAAGGAGATGACTAGTCATTATTTTTGTTTCCTTTCCAATAGTCCAATATTTGAATTTTATTATTCTGATAATACATTGTTTGACTGACCAGCAATTTTGTTTCATACTATGTTTTACCATTGCCTTCTCATTCCACTCTCAGAAATGACCTTTTCATTGTTTTTGTTTATGGGGCGATTCAAAAGCAATTTTTAGTTTATCTGTTTATAATGTTCCACTGGTTGGTCCTGCCTCCATGGTTCCATTGGACTCCTGAGGTACATGTCTGGCCCTCATACCTCAAGCCTTAGGATGGGTAATAGGATGGGTTGCTACCCTCTAGGTGCTTCCCCGTCTTTATTTAACATTGTCCAACCTCTGTAAGCAAAAACTCCTTCAAAATCTCCTCATTGGAACCATCTGTCATGAGTTTTGTTTCCATCCAGAACCCTCACTTATGCAGACATTTTGCAAAGTTATATCTATAGGTGTCATTCATTATATGAACAGGTTGTGATTTATTCTAGCACTCCTTTATGAATGGATATTTGTCATAGTTTCAATCAAATCACTCATGGCAAATACTAGTCAGTGAACACCCATTGTGGTTATGTGTGTCTGTGTATATACACTCGTTGAGTATTTCTGTAGGAAAGATTCCTAGGATAGGAATTGTTGGGACAACAGACACACACATTTTGAATCTGATAAATATTTTCTTTCCTTCATGGAAAGAGAAGCAACAACTTCCTCTCCCAGAAACATACTTACATCTTAACAAGCAACAAATAATTTACAACAGTTATGATAAATGAAATAGCAAGGCTCTAGTAAAACATGTATATTTAGGCCGTTCATCTAAAAAAAATTACGGATAGTTTGAAACTGAAAATAAAGTAAGTCTTTATAGAGGAGTTTCTGAATCCTACAGCTACTCAGACAATGTAATCCTTCTATCAGCTTTATTTTAAGGAACGAAAACAATTTCTGACTGTTTTAACTAATCTGACTAGAAAAAGTTCCAGTAGTCCCTAAGTGTATTAAATTAAGCACATGATTAAGAAAAAAATTCAAAGACATTCTAATGGTAAGTTTCAGAGGACTGAGCAACTTCTGTTTGGAGTCCAGTTACCAAGATTTTTGCTATCACCTTCTAAGTCTAAGTTTACAAGATTTAGTATCTCAAAAGCAGGCATGAACTCAAGGCAGTCATTTATAACTTAGAAACAATCTCACTTCCCAGCAGTAAGGAAATGGCTAGGAATACTATACTAGGAATACTATGAATACATAGCAGGAATACTATGCTGGGGTTTTAAAATGTACTTGATAGTGGTCATCAGAGGGAAAGGAAAGGGGAGGAAATGGGTACAATGGCCTGATTGGTTGGTGGTGATTGTGAAAAGACTTAAAAGGGAAAAGAATCTACTTCCTTCATGATTGGTGAAGTGGAGGAAGTCTACTATGATATGGGGTCTCGTTAGGGATGCAGTAAATATTTACTTCTATTCAGTTGTTGATTTTTAAATTTTACTTATAGTGCTTTGTACTCCTGGTATGTTATCAAATTATCAATCTGTCCCAGTTTAGCACCAGGTACCCCATTCTCGGAGGTACCCTAGGCTCAGCACATTCGCAACAAACGAGAAATAAAGACTAAAGAAGCAGATGAGATAGACACTGAAGGACATATAATAGCAGTTCTACCTCAAGGAAAGAGGTGATTGTTTCCTGAATTAGATGCTGAACCCCCAGTGGGCCTGTAAAGATGTGAATGTTCTTAGTGAACAGAGAGACCCAACTGCAGCTTGGTCACAGACTGATGATTCAGTCTGTCCTTATGGTATTTTGCCTGAGTTTTCTAACAATAACAATAATAACAATAGACTCTTGGTTTTTAATACTACTTCAATTAATATTTGTAAATGGTAAGAAGTAGAAATTAAATACCACCTTCCAAGTGGAAGGTCAGTTACCCCAACATCATTCCAGAGACACCAGCAAATGTCTTCCTATTTTTCATGGGCCCTGGTCATGCCTTTCTCTCAATTGGTGGAAAGGGGGCACGCTGATTATCTTTCAGTTTTCAATCAGAGCTGTTGCTGAACTGGACACGTTTTAAAAATTAACCTATTTTATGTTTTAATTACTTTTACTGAGATAACCTTGATTTACAACAAAGTGTGTATTTTAGGGCTATTGGTTCATATTTCTACAGATGTATGTTAGCCCCTCAAAGCCCCACTAATCCTTTCCCATAGTCCTTTGAGTCAACTCCCCACTTTGCGCCTACTCTCCACTAAAACTTCTTATTTAAATCTCCTTTCAAAATGAAATTTGAAGTCTTGCTCATTTTTAGTCTAGGGAATAACTATACTTAAATAATTCCATTTTTGTTCAAACAGAAGATTTGCAGAACTATGACTCTTAAGATAGTGTTTTGCAAAGTTGATTTAAACATTTAAAAAAGTTGGTTTACTACTATTTTGCCAGTTCTCAAAAGGGTAACTGATTTGTAATAGGTACTCAATAAACATTTATTCAATGATGCTGTTAATATAGTTAACATATAGCATATTAATAGTAATACAGTTAATAACAATTTTAATTCAGACTACTCTTTCATTCTAAGACATTCTAATTAGTCATGATGCATTACTCTTTCAGAATATGTCTATAGGTTAAACATGCTTAGTGGGGAATTGATTGATTCTTCTCTGTTCCTATGGGATTAAGGGCTCTTTATTTCTTTTTTCTTTTTTCTTTTTTTTTTTTTTTGGTGTGTGTTAGCCTTGCTCTCACTGGTATCAGAGTTAAGCCAAGACTATAAAATGAATCACATAACTTTTTGATTTATTCTGTGTTCGGGAAAGGCTTGGATAAGACATGAATGATCTCTTCCTTCACTGCTTAGAACTTGATTTAAAGCATTTAGGCAAAGCATTTAGGCCACATGCCTTTTTGGTGGGTATTCTTTTACCATTTTGGTGGGTATTCTTTTACCATTCTAATACCATTTTGATTTCTTTTGTGGTGAACAGTCCATTCAAATTTTCTACTTCTTGTGGGTCTAATTTTTGAAATTTATGTGGTCTCCAATAGTTTTCTATTTCATTAAATATAGTGCTGTTACTTATATATGGTATCTCTTGTAATTCTTTTAATTTTTCTATATACCTATTTCTCTTATTTATTCTAATATCAATCTATACTTTTTTCTTAAATAAGCTTTACAAAACTTCATATAGTTGCTTACTCTCTTCAGAGAACCTGTCCCTCATTTTCTACATTCATTAATTTTAGGGTTGCCAGTAAATAAAAATATAGGCTGCTTTATGTCACCTAGTTCATTTTATCTTTATTCTTTCTCACCTTATATTACCTTGATTATGTCCTTCCTTTCTTCTCTTTGGATTTATTTTGTTATTTTCTAGCTATTTTCTATTATTTTTCCTGTGATTAAAGTTCATGCAGTGATTTTCAGTCCTTGTTTTCAAAATAAGTGCATTTCAAGCTACCAATTTTTTTTCTTTGGCCCCATTTTATGGGTTTTACTATGCAGTATTTCTTTGTGTTCAATTCTAAATAATTTGTAATTTCTATTTTTACTTTCTCTTTAAACCAAAATTTATATAAATATTTTTTTACCTTTTATTTTCTATGTGTTATAGATTTGGAGGTGATTATTTTTACCTACCTTTTCTCCTTTCATTACATTGTAGTCATTGCAGGTGACCTAGATATGTTGACCTTTCGTTTCTAGTCAAGTAGTTTTTTGCCAAACTTTTTGGTACCACATATAGAAAATCATATTTGTGCACCTTATTGAAGAAAACTAAAGAGAAGAATAAAATTTGTCTTGTTCCAGACAATAATACTGGCACAATTCAGGCCACAGTCTTAGATCCCTGCCCATCCATGGTTCCACTCCAATTCACATGGTCTACAGGCTGAGACGCTGACTTACCATATGCTCAACTTTTGTGAGTAACTTATGTGTTTTTGAAAATATGCTTTGTTATATGTTTCCCTACATGGATGTACTGACATCTGTTTACATAAATACTTAAGATTTTAATTGTCTTATCCAAATCATCTATGGTAAACTCTTCTGATATGTTATTTTTGTTTTTTTCCCAAAGGTCTCTTATATTACTGAGCCAACCTACTAGGTACAGAAGCACACAAAGAGGAAAAAATAAATAAATTCTGAAACATGTCTAAGTAGTGATGGTTTCAGTGTGATATGCTAAGATGCTCGTGAGCAACACTCCTTAGGGTCCCAGCATGGTTCTTCTCCATTGTCTCCTCTGGAATCATACCTGATTTTATTTATTAACTCTTCATTCAAATCCACTGGGAAATGAATGATTCTGTTGGCCATTATTTGCTTGGTCCTGAAGTCTCACAAGAAGATATGGTAAAGAAGAGTCAAGTGCACATAGCCAATGGTAGAGAAAGGAGAAAAAGCTGATCAGTGATTTTCTTAGTGGTCATGTCCTCCCTGCGCCTCTAGTGGTCAACACGGTCCTTTGGTGCTGATTATGCCACACATTCTGTTTTGTTTTAATTACCATGGATGTATCCTGACTCCATGCATACATATTCTGGCTCCTTTGCCTGCTTTAAATCATATGTAAACAATATCCTACTGAGTATATTTTCCAGCAATTTGCTTGTTCACTATGTCCTGCAGGGATATGTCACCATTTCTGTTTCTTAGAAATATCTCCTCATGTTTCCCATGCAGTTGTGGTTTACTTTATCTTTTCCATTACTTAAAGACATATGGAACTGGAAAAAGGGATCATCTCATCTCATTCACTCCACTATCTTAAGTTTGCCCTTTTCGCCATACCTGAGTTATATACTAAGAGAGAAATAAAGCAAAATCACCTTTGGACCAACATATCACCTTATTATGCAGTCAAACGCTCTACCACTGAGCTATATATACCCCCAATATCACCTTATTCTGAAGGAAAAAAAAAAGTCACTGGAGAATGTTGGTTGGCATGAAAGTCAACTGTACTTACTAATACTGAACCACAGAATCATATAGACCTTAATCATTCAGACCCAGCTGCACTGACTGGGGTGGGTCTCATCTCTCGGTGGCCTCCACCCACAAACAGTAGAACCTGAGCTTTCTTAGACTGACTCCCAAAGATAAAACAAAATGAAACCAAGCCAGTCAGACTCCATTTATGATTTTAGAATTTACCAATCAAGTTAAATCACCTTCTCCAACAACGTATAAGTTCTAGCTCAAGTTCCTCAGCATTCAGTTCCTGTTGCCAATATAAGAAATCACATATGACTGGGCACAGTGGCGCATGCCTTTAAGCACAGCCTAAGGAGCGTGGCTGGGGCTGGGAATCGCTTGAGTCCGAGGATTCAAGACCTGCCTGGGGCAACATAGCAAGAACTAGTTCTAAAAAAATAGATGAGTGTGGTGGCGCGCGCCTATAATCCCAGCTACTTGGGGAGCTGAAGCTGGGGATTGCGGTTCCCAGCCTAGTTTCAAAAAAAAAAAAGAAATCATAAATGTAACTACTTCAAACAACATCAATTTACTTCCTAGTAACTCTGAGGTCATGAGTCCAAAATCCTTTTCACTGAGTTCAAGCCAAGGTACTGACAGGGCTGGTTCCTCCTGGAGGCCATGTGAGAGAATCTGCTACCTTCCCTTTTCCAACAATTTGTGGCAGTCTGTATTTCTTAACTTGTACTCTTACCTCCCTTGTCAAAGGACACCCTCATCCCTTCTGTGGTCATATAACCTCCTTGTCTGCCTCTGACTTCGCACATGTCCCTCTTACACAGACTCTTGTCACCATGGGTCTACCCAATAACCCAGGATAACCTCACTATTGAGGATTCTTAATCACATCTGCAAAATCTCTTTGCCATATAAGGTAAAATATACACAGATTCTGGGGATGAGGGCGAGGACATGTTTGAGGATTATTCAGTCTATGACAGCAGATACTATCAAAGTAGGCTGAGAATTATTCCCTGATGATATTTTCTTGATACTTGTTCTCTCAAACCATTGCCTCATTGTCAAGTCTTTGTCAACAACGAATGTGTCTGATATCTCCAACAGAGCATCTCAGCCAATCAGAACAAGTCCTACACCACCTTCATAAGGCTATCTTTCCCTCTTACATTACCCAACTTCTACACACACACACACACACACACACACACACACACACACACACCCCGCCCCACTCTCCATCCCCAACACTGGTAGGCAATTGAGATTTTGCTCACAAAAGATCAAAATAGTTCCCTATGATACCTTAGTTGAATAGTTCAATGCCACTCTGTATCTAATTTCATTCATTTTTTTTAAAACCCTTTTTCATTCTGCCTATGTGTATTATCCACATAGCATATCAGAGGATCAGCAAAGGCATCAGATTACAAAAGCACACTAGTCCAATAATAATATGTACAGAGAAATTTCAATAGCAAAATGCCAATAATGTTGAGGGGGGAAATTTCACATAAACCTTTTCCTTTAATCAAATTTCTGGGGATAGATTAATGTCTAAGAAATGAACTCAAAATCATGAGATATGAAAGTTCAAAGAGAGTTCAAAATAAAGTTTTCTCATTTGGTGGGTTAAAATTCAAATAAATAAAAATGCAAAATTCATCTTCCCCAACTTCTTATTCTGTTCTGTCTCAACTGGGGGGATTTCAAGGCCAGAGTGGAGCCAGGGATCTTTCACCAGCTGCAGTTTAAGCTGCATTTCACTGAAATGGAGGCCTTGCCTACGCTACAGTGCCTCCAAATGAGAAAATAACAATAACACCAGCCAAATCTGGGGTATCCCCCCACCCCCAAAAGAGTGTCTAGATTTACTAGAAAATGCATAGAAGTCATGGCACTGGTGCTCTACTTACCTACCATGCTCAGAAAAGAAGCCGATTCCCAGCAGGTATCTCAAGCCAAATAACACACCCAGAATGAGTACTTTGGGTAGCCAAAGATTGTTACAAAGATTGCAGCCTCAGCAAAATGCCTAGCTAATTGATGCCAAGTGCCTGGAATCTGTGACCTGTGAATGAAACCCCACTTTCAGCTACAGGTTACTTTCAGCTATGAGACAGCCGGCACTCATATATCAGGGGAGCTGCCCCTTGGGGTTCATCTCTCTCAGACAAAGCATTTGAGAGAGCATTGCATCTTAGGGGCACTGCCTTCTTGCGAAGTTTGGAAATAAACAATTGCAGCATCATCTGTCATCAGCTCTTATTTGAGAAACTGTTCCTTCCACCCACTCAGCTGTTCCTTCAAAGGCTTTTAATGTCCACGTTCCCCTGGAATGAGGTGGTCAGTGCTGTGGAGAAGGTGAGCTCAGCCTAGAAACACAGCAACAAGGGAGGATTGTTATTACTGTGCAGCAGGGATTTGTTCCACTCCCTCTCTCTGTGGAATTCCTTGGGCCTAAGAAAACCATTACCTGGGAGGATTTCTCCATCCTATTTAAATAACCAGTTTCCAGCAGCCTTGTGGGTAAATGGAGGGAGTCATTCTTGAGTCACGTGGATGCAACCTTCATCCTTTCACTGTGCCCTCTTTTGCCCTTGAAGACAGTTCAAAACAACATAAAAGCGGAATTAGACTGAGGGCTGTTTGTTTACATTACCTACCTAGACCTAGCACTAGCACATTGCAAATTAATTTCTCACTAAGGCTCTGTGGTCCAAAGAGAAGCCAGCTGCCCCATGCTTTAAAAACAGCAACTATTTTCCCACTCTTTTAATATCTAAAGGGACAGTGTATGAAAGGACTGTTTCTTTCTCCCTATAATTGAATCCTCGCCTTGGCTGTAACTGCTTATTAAGGCCTCTTCAACTTGCTGGCCCCTGCAAAGGCCTCTCCTGGCCCCTGTGCTCACGCCAAAGCCTGCTTACAACCTCTGAGTGGCTTTTCCGAGGACTTTGTCCCCAGGCCACAGCTGTTAAGAGCCAACTGCACCACCATAAGAACCTCCCTGGCTCAAGAGAAGCCTATGCAAGCTGCCAAGATCAAAATGTCCTGCTCACACACAAAAGAACCAGACCCCAGGGCCAAGCCCTTGCCACTCCAGAAGCCTCAGCTACTCTGGGAGCATTCATTTCCTTCCCCCTAATTGTGCTCCTTGCTTCTTACATGTCCATTTTCTGGTCAATGCCTCAAATGTTGGAACCTTTAAAGGGGTAGCCAACTAGCACAAAACTCTCTCCTTTTATGAGTTCAAAACAAATTAAGAAATAAGATAAAAGAATAGAAGAAGGTCAAATTATTACTTAATTTCTGATAAAGCAGGGTGGCTGGAATAAACTCTGAAGTAAGAAGAGGCTCCCAGCACCCAGCTACAGAACAATATCCAGCAGACAGGGAGTCAGCCTGCCCTCAAAGCAGACATTGTGCTGCTTGGGTTCCCAAGAGGAGAGTGGCCAGGAAGGAGTTGAACACCCATTTCATTTCCCCCCAAATGTGCCAATGAAATCATGCCCTCCTGCAGTTCAGGGCAGAGAAAAGTCAGGTATTGCATTCATCCACCCCCCTCCACCTGGAAGGACATTGCTGGCTTTGTGTGCCTAGCATGCCACTTCCCTTCCAAGATCAGTAGCGCCTTCTCTCAGGAAAACACCTCTATTTAGTCACTTCAAATGCATGGTCCTCTTGCACTGGTGGATCATACAGACTTGTCCCAACTTCAATCATAAGGAATGGTCAAGGGATGGACATGTGAGCCAGGCATGGCTAATGAGAGACTCTCTCTTTGTTCCTATGGGACATTGAGTGACGGGTCCTGATTTTTACTCCTTCTTCCATCCACCCTTTACCTTTTAACTTGCCAGTTTTTCTCACTCAGGAATAAGCATAGTTCCTTGAATTTTAACTTCAAAATTGGCCACAGGACTTGTTTTGGCAAACTGAATAAAGCTGAAGTAACAGTACCAGTTTGACCTAAGCCTTAAGACAAGGAACCATCTAGAGCTTTTGAGACCCTAGGTTCTTTTTCATCCTTACTAACAGGTAAGGAGATGAGAAGTTTTCCTCTTGAATGAAAATTGATTTTTGATTAACCATTAAACTGGGCAGTTTTTACTGACACCATCAAAGAGGATTTTTCTTATATAAGGTAGAGCTAATAAGTCAAGGAGGAATCCAAGATTGAGATTCAGCCAGGGATAAGTGAAGACTACTCCCATAAGTAGGTTAAGGGTTGAAAGGTGACTCCACACAAAAGCATATTTTCTGGCTGGTCATGGTGGTGCATGCCTGTAAGCGGCAGTCTAGGAAGACACTGCCGGAACTGGGGATTGCGGTTCGAGGGACACTCAGGGCAACGTATTGAGACCTAGTTCCAAAAAAATAGCTGGGCGTGGTGGTGCGTGCCTGTCATCCCAGCTACCTGGGAAGCTGAGGCTGGGGAATGCTTGAGTCTGTGGTACCCTGGGCAACGAGAGCCTGCAGTTCCACGGGTAAAAACAGCAAGACCTAGTCTCAAAAAAAAAAGCATATTTACATCCTAACCCCTAGTGTCATACTTTTACAGATGTGAATGTTAAAACTTTCATAACTTCTTTTTTTCATTCCCTATCACCTCTATTTTATCTAACATTCGTATTGCTCAACAGCTTTTTCTTGATTCATTTACTTGATGCATTTTTGGGTTCACTTCCTTTGATCAATGAGATACAGTTCCTACTTTTGAATCTCAGTTTTAAGGAGCTTGGAATTAGAAGCAGCATTCTTTGGTCCTTAACCACCAAGATAGAATTAGACATGCAAGAAATCTCAGAGGGAAAGTATGTGAGGCAGAAGCCATGAAGGTTGGGACAACATGCAAGCCAGGACATGGGTCTGACCCTCATGAAAGACATGGGGGATGGAAGGAGGCTGCCTGGAAGCATCTGAGACAGCCATGAAGTTCTAAAGAATGTTCAGTCAGGTCTGTAAGCCAGAGTCACCTGCAGTCTATCACTGAGTCTCCAGCTGCTTCCAACCAGTGACTGAGTACCCCATGATACTGCAGTAAGATGGTACCGGGGAGCAATGGTCCTGCCATCTTGGCATTAGCTGTCTTAGACTCCTTACTTCCTGCACTTCCCTGTATGCATCCTTCAAACTCTTAGTAAGAAAGCCCAGGAGCTGTTTTCATTTATGGGGAGGGCTGTGTTGCAGGTGGTCAGTAGGAAACAGCCTCAAAGGTAGAAAAAGAGACAGGAGGGGGTTTGACTGGGCAAAGGGAGTTAGTGACTCCTGAATCTGTTATTTACCAGAACACATAACAACGAGAGAATGTGATTTGGCCTACAGTCTACCTTCTGCATACTGCCTGCTTGGGGCAACGGGCAAAAGGAAGTAGTTAAAGGTTCAGAATTTTGCTCATGTCTCTAGATTTGACTAGTAAGAAGTCTATTGGCCTATTGGAGTTCCACACCATGAAATAGAAGGAAAATCATTCAAACGTTAGTGAATGGTTACCAGAGCCATACAGGAACCTCAGGAGCACACGCATAGGTGTCTGTGGGCAGACACCCATACAGTAGCACTTCCAGATGACAGCACTGTGGCCCTCCAAGTACAGCACACCAGACTGGTCCCTCACATTTCCCACCACAGCACAGTTCCTCGTGCTGTGGTGCCTTCACAGATTCTTTGCAATCAAATGGACAGTCTCCTATTTCCTTGTTTGCTGAGTTTGGGACTATGAGAATCCCTACTTATCCTTCAAGTCATAAAATTACATCTCTGCAAAACCTCCCAAGTGGTGTCCTCCCTATGTGTATGTTCACAGAATGTCGTTCAAACCCATTTTATTGCTCCTAAATCACTCTCTCTCTGTCTCTCTGTTTCTCTCTCTCTCTCTCTCTCTCACACACACACACACACACACACACACACACCTCTGAACTCCTAGAGGGTTTGAGGGAGGCAACCTTGCCCCTCCTAGAGCACTCAAGGGAGGCAACTAATACTTAGCCTATATAGATGCTCAGTAGATTCCTATTAGCAGGAACCCAGGGAAGTAAAAAGAAATTTGATGAAGAACCCCTTTGCAGATAGATTTTTGCCCAAACTTTGCAAATATGTATCCTCTGAGCCACAAGAGGTGATTCTTCCTCCCAAAAGAGGTTTGCAGCTACTCTACATAGCTTAATGACTCTATCTTAATGACTCACCAACATGATCATAGCCTATGTGACTCCAGATACTGGTGGAGGTCATTATGTTACTCTTACATGGGCTCATTTGATTAGCTAAGATACGTTGTGCTTAGAAGAGGTTAGTCTAGGCACAAAAGTCACAGACTGACCTGCATATTTGTTGTAACCAAACTAATAGAGACTTTGAAGAAGCTTAGATTTCAGTCAGATCCACTTTCCTCCCACCCATCCCAATGATGGGTGTTTTCCCACTCAAAAACCAACTTTCCTTTTAAGGACCTTAAAGACAAGCTGAAAAAGAGACTTAGGACTTCACTGTTTTCTACAGAATCCCTTCCAAAACAGGAACTGAAACACAGATAAATGAGAAAACTTCCTAGCTCTTCCATCACACAAAGAAAGTGACCTTTGTCAGGAGACACCCCCCATTAAAATTTATAAATTTATATTAAAGAAGCTATTGACTAGCAATTAGACTTTTTTTCTTCCTTAGCTCCCCCACCATCAGCTGGGTTCCCTACTCCCTACACCCTAATCCAGGCAAGTGACCAAGGATCGAAAAAACCAACACACAATATTAACAAATACAGTTTTTCCCCAATATCCAAGAATAGAGTGTTCCTAGGAAACCTATCTTGAGTCAAATGGCATAAAGGGAAGAAGCAATTACCACTGGCTTATTTGGGGGGGGTGGTGTTATAAGACTGCAAACTTATCAAATCATACTAAAGAACACATAAAGCTTACAAGAATATTCACTATATAAAAGCAGGAATGATGTCACAGTCCTCCAGGCAGCAGGGGAAGCAAGAGTGAGGGTGCGTGGGTGCCAAAGGGGTAACCTCTCTCACTGAGTGGAGCACTGGCGCCTGTATAGCAGTTGCTGCAAAACCCACGAGGACACTGTGAGCTTTTCAACTTTTGTCATACAAGCAAAATCCTCACGCTGAATTCTTTCTATCTTTGAAGACAGGTGCCAAGATAAGTCTTTTGTAAAAATATAGTGGCATTAACATGAACTTTCAAAAGCCTCTCTACACTTTGATGACAGCCTGTTTACCAGCCTCTTATGAGGGTGGCTTTTGACAATCACCTGAATCTAGATGGAAATGAAAAGCAAAAGGCAGTTCAGAGGCCAGCTTATAGTTCATAAAACTCCTCTCTGCAGCCTTTGAAGCATCTCTTAGCATAAAGTGGCCTTTACTCTTGAAGAAAGGGGTTTCCTTTTCTCTTACAGCTTTTGCAGTTAGTGTATTCCAAACTTGAAAATGGTTGTATCAATCAATAATAGAAATGTTACTGAGGATTTAATGCTGTATTTCTTATGTGTAGTCCTAGCTACTGAAATATGTAAACCTAAAAGTTTACTTTTTTCTTAAATTAGTGCTGTAAACAAATATGTCCACAAATGTAGCATTTTCCTAGAGCTAGTTTATTAGGCTTGCTTTTCTTCTTTTTCCCCAATAATCTGAAGTGGTGCAGGTGAGGGTTTGTTAATCAAAGGAGCAAAGTAGGACATATGAAATATTAAAATATACATATAAATATAAAGAATTTTATAAAATTATTAAATTTGGCACTAGTAAAAGGTATCATATTTATATGTAGTTCTCTTCTAAAAGTTGCCACACAGGCTGAATTGGAAACTTCACGTCTGCATGAAATATTAATGTATAGGAGACTGAGTTTTTCTTGAATATTAAAGTTTGCCAACTGCTACAAAAAAAAAAAGGTATCTTCTAACCTTCATGCATCCTATGATAGTTGTAGCCAGTCACAAAAAAAGTGTCATAACTAAGTAGGATCCACTGTTTGTCTTCATCCCAAAGCAACTTTGGAAAGTGATACTGTTTTGCCATTTTGTGTGGAGAGAGACAGAGGTACAGAGAAGTCAGAGATTTTCCTGTAGTCATTCCAACATTTAGCCAGAGCTTTGTTTTTGTTCTTTATGAAACAATTATTCAAGATCCGGGGGTATCATTTTTCCATAAATGGCAAGATATTGCTGGCCAGAAATATTTAATCACTATACAGTCTTCCAATCTGGCAGAAAGTGAAAGGGAATTATTTGGGCTCAAGTGTCAAATTCAGCCAGTTGGCTTCGTTCTCACTGAGGTTATTTACAAGAATCACAGGACAGCCTCTAAAGCCAGGCTGAGCCCTAAATTGGAGCCCTTGTTGGAGCCCTTGTTCAACCGCTTAATGTGACCTTGAGCCATAATGTCAAGGCTGTTTCCTCATCAATACAACTTTTTCTCAGAATTTTAATCAGCTTTTAAAAAATAAGTCAGTGGCTTAGCATCACTACACACTATAAACATTGGCTATTGTTAATATTTATTTGACTACTAAGAGAGAACACCCACTTACCAAACTATCAGGTTTTACCTCTAGTGTGAAAATTATAGCAAAATGCAACCTAAGCAACCTAAGTGTGTCAGGAGGCCTAAATCAAAACCCAGCATTTGGAGCCATGGGGTTTGTTTGTTTTTGTTTGTTTGTTTGTTTTTTGAGACTAGGTCTAGCTATATTGCCCAGGGGTAGTCTCAAACCCTTGTACTCAAGTGAACCCTAGCCTCGCCCTCCCAGGTATCTGGGATTACAGGAGCACGCCACCACTCTCGGCTCAGAGCTGTGTTTTATGTTTCTTTCCACCGTAACTGAGGACAATCACATGTGACTATTAAAATTGCTTTTATAGAAAAAGAAGGACTTTTTCAATAGGTAGTCCAGGCTATAACCTGATACTCAGCCATTTATTTCTAGTGTATTTTTCCAAGAGGGGGAAAGAGAATGAAGATGTAATAATAAGCAAGAATTCTCAGGTCATACCATGGTTTCCATGTGTTGGCAGAGAAGGTCAAAGGCACTGTCTTAAGGGAATTTGGAATTTGCAGTCAAGTCAAGGCTTCTAATTACCCTCTTGAGCCAGTTTGGAAAGGAACTGCTAAGCCATTTTTAAGGAAACAGACTTGGATATTAATTAGCACATTTAGTTCAGAGGAAAGCAATGCTAGAGTAT
>PVHY01001330.1:98216-163863 GCA_004024945.1 Uropsilus gracilis
GCTTTGAGTAAGTGAATAAAATACTTTCCCTTTCAAAAATTGTTAGCATAGGAGATTATCTTTACCCTGCAAGTTACTCTAAGGTACACTTTTTAATATTACTTACCCTTGCTATCCAGTGAAGGATACATTTCAAATGTATCTTGATTAGACAATCCCATGTAACTAAAGTTCCCTTCCTGGAAAATGCCTGTTAGCTTTGAGAAAACACAATAACTTCACTTTACTGTAACACTGATACTCTTTTCCTGTTCCAACTTTAGCCTGTTTCTTTTTAAGATACAAAAAGTAACCATCTTCTCAATCTCCTTAGCTTTCAGGTCAGTTGACAATAGCAGAATGCAAATTTCTGACAAACTATATATTTAAGTAGCCCGTAGTTTAGCAGAGGTGTCCTGGGAAAAAAAGAGAAAACCAATGACCCCGTGCAACAAGTGTATTCTCCTCATTCAAAGTCTCCCCCACTCTCCATCCCCACCTGCCAAGCCAGCTTTATCTCTTTGTGTGCTCCGGAACACCCCCTCCCTAAATCTGTCTCCCACATTGCTACCAATCAAAATCAGACCCCTTGCTGAAAAGTCCTCAAGGACTTCCATATCAGTTAAGATTTGCATTTGGCAGCTAGTAACAGAGCCCAGAAATAATAGTGGCTTAAATAAGATAAAAGTTTATTTTTCTTTTCTTTAAAGGAATTCAGGAGATAAGCAATGCAGAGCTGGGGTGGCATCGCCTATGGTTTCTGTATCCTTCTGCTCCACAATACACCTTCTATCCCCGGAACAAAGGCTGCCTCCTCAGGTTGCATTCCATGCTACCCACCTGCCAGGCAGCCAGAAGGGGACAGACTGGCAGGTGTCAATCATCTTTTCAAATGCCAGCAGGGGCTAACACAAACCAATATACTTTTGAGCACTCCTTAGATAATTGCCAGATCCCCACATAAATTAATTCTGTGGCAGTGAGCAGAGCTATGTTTACAAAACCTTGCAAATCTTAACAGTGAGCCTAGGCTATCATATTAGAAATTTTGTGGTATAATTTGAAATTCTTACAAGGATTGGAAGATATTTATATCACTAGCTGGCCGTGGTATCTGAAGTTTCCAGAGTGAGAGGTTTATTCTGTCAGGTTAAGAGATCATATGTCCAGCGAACACACTGTATTAGTTGAGGGGGTGGGAGAGTTAAAATAAACAGAAAGTGACTTCTGACATATATAAATTTCACAGTATACACAAAAAGAATTTAAGGCCAACAAGTAGCATAGAAATGTCAAGATCTATCGATATTTCTCAAAAGGGCACAAGGTTCATGAACAATGTGTGAGTCAAGGTTTTGGCAATGCTCTAACAAGGCCCACAGAGAATATAAGTTCAGGGGAGCAAGAAGAGCTACCCAAGCAGCTGCCTGGTGGCCACCCTTATAAGCCTGGGGTTGCCCGTGTGCAGCAGGGAGTGGGAGTTTTAGAAAAGAGAGTGATGGGAACCTTGAGAGGAGAGCAGAAAGCACATATGAAAACCATTTCTGGCACAGTGCAGACTAAGGACAGTGGGCACCAGATGAAGAAGCCAGAAGAAACTCTGGGTTTCAGTTCTGCCTCAGACACCCACAAGCTGAGTAAACTTGGGCAACAACCATCTCTGGGTCTCTGTTGTCTCAAAAGTGAGGTTGGAACTGGATGGTGTAAGGTCCCACAATGGCATCATCATGCTCGTTACTTGATGCTAATAGTTTGTGTGTTGACCAGACCTGATGAGGCAGTGGGAAGTGTGAAAATAAAGCTATAAGGAAAAGTCAGGTGTGGTGGTGCATGCCTGTAATCCCAGCTACCTGGAAGGCTGAGGCTAGGGATCACTTGAGTCCATGGGTTCGAGACTACCCCGGGCAACATAGTGAGATCTAGTCTTTAAAAAAAAAAAAAAAAAAAAAAAAAAAAAAAAGCTGTGAGGAAAGAAAGTGGGTTAGATAGGACAGAAAATGGCAGCCACTATGTGGAAATGATGTGCCAAACCAAAGAGGCCTCTCTGCTGCTCTTGAACATTAGAAGGCCACTGCCAGAATAAAAAAAAAAGATAATGATGATCATGATAGAACATATTCCTCCAGAGTAAAGACAACAGAACATAATGGCAAACACACAAAACTGATTTTAATGCAGGCTTTGTCCTAAGTTCTTTACATATTTTTAGAAATTTCCCTTCAGTGCTCTTCACATTATGAGGAGAGATGACAAGCAGGGAACAACTAGATGAATAAAGCATTCCCCAAGTATTCCCCAAGTGCTAGTACATAGTAGGCTCTCAGAGCTGTTGTGGTTGCCATAGCCAAGGTCCCTGGGGACACTGCCCTCTGTTGTCCTACATTGCTAACCCCAACACTCTCAAGGGCTGGGCTTTCACTCACCTGACTCTTTCCACCCTCTGTACTCACATTCCCACGGCTGAACCAATCCATCCAAAGACATCAATACGATTCACAGCCCTTCTCAGGTATATAACCCAAACTCCCAGGCCCACAGCTAGAATTCAGTGGGGAATATGCTAGAGATAAGCAGTTAGTTCCCTCCTTCTCGCTTTCCATCAGCAGTACTCTGAGTGAAGATTTGTTTTAATTTGTTTTACTGGAGGAGGAAAGGGAGGGGGGTGGTGAACAGAAAAGAGAAGGGAAACTAAGAAGATAAGATGCGGAAGTTATTTCAGATCTGGGTTTTGGCTGGTGCTGAGATACTACAGCTATTATGTTCAGGAATATGGCAGACTAGCACTTTTCCTAAAGACTGAAACAGAAACAACTGTGATTGGAGATGGGAATTCCAGGTTACTTAGATTAGTTCCAAGAGAACCTGAGTTGAAAGCAGAGGATATGAAAATATAGGCAAGTATGTGCTTCCCCGATAAAAACTGAGGGGCAGCTTCTGGTGGGCCCTCACACCCATGCTGGGTCATACTATCCACTTAGCCAGTAGAGGTCTCTCTTTTACTGATCTTCAATTCAAATAACAACAAAAAAATCCTTAGGGTTTTTCATTTTTGTTATCCCTCCTTCAATGTCTCCTTCCAGGAAGAAATAATCATCTGGTCAAAATAGGTGGGAACACTGAAGACAGTAAAATGAAAGACTAAAATGAGCAATTGGAAGGTAACAATTCAGTGTGCTCCCCTCAGCTTAGAAAAGTTCCATCAACTGTACTGGCAAAGGTACAACATGGGCAGGCCCTTAAAGCAACACACACAACAGCTCATTGTGACAATGAAAAGAGAATGGACACTAACCCCAGAAGCACTAACCCCAGAAGCTGGTGTGCCAGATGCAGCAAGGCTGGCTGATTCAGCAGGCTGACACCAGGCAAGGCACTTGCGTGGGTTCTCCAAAGTTGAAATATGTCTGCCGGGACCAGTGTCAGCTCTGATGAGGCAAAGACTTCACTCATCACCACCGGGGTTTCCCAGGGCTCCAATCCCCCCATTCCTTCCTCCTGCCCATGCCTCTGTCACTGTGGCTCATCCATTCATCCCTACCACCAGCCGCTGTCTCCAAGTCACCCCCTGACTGGGGGCTTGGCCCAGCTCTGCTGGTAAATTCCTGCTCAGTGGCCAGGTCTCACTGGAAAGTTATTTCTTTGGGAGGGAATTCCAGCACCCTCCTCTGGGTCAGGCTCCATGTTTCAGACACTTAGCATCCTTAAGCGTGGCCACCACAGCCAAGGGGACTTCAGGCAAAATGCAAGAAGGCACTGCTGCAGGAGTGGATTTTTAAAGGTTTATTTCATTGGGGTGAATACAGGGTCACCTGAGGAGTCTGAATTTCAACTACCACATACTTCCCCCACTGGACACCTTTGTATGGGCCAAACCTTTAAAGCATCAAGCAGAAGTCAGAAGGGTCTGCATAGCACTTATCTATCAAAATACTCCGCTAAATTCCATAAATAATTACAGCTGTGACTCTTTGTTCCCCTCCTCCAAAAGCCTGCAGCTCCAGGTTGGGGGTGAACAGCCAGCACCCCTTTTTGTCACACTGATGACACCCAGCCTGGCCTTGAGTGGCTCCACCAGTTTGCAGCAACAATGAAGGAGTATATGGCACCACCAAGTAGCTATGCCTACACTTCACATGCTTTTTCCTAGTGAAGTAACAATGTTCACTCTGCAGCCTTCACTACAATACCATCATCTTCCTTTGACTCCTGTGAATATGTGGTTTGCAGCCAAAAATCAGGAATCTAGCTTCCCTGGAAAACAGCCTGCTCCTTGGAAATGGAATGTGTGATCTTGACACAGAAACAGGAATCTCAGAAGTCTAAGCCAGAAGTAACCAACAAACCTTCCTGTTTAACTTGACAGGAAATCAAGGATTCAAATGTCCTCACCTGTGCAATGAAGACTGGATGCTGTGCTCACCACACTCAGAATTCTGAGATTCTAAGATGTACCCAAGGTCACTCTTATGGAGAAAGACAGCTCAAGATTGGGGCTGTGAACTTGGAATTTAAAACCATTTCCCAGAGTAATGTCTTGTAACTAAACTAAGGCAGAGAGTTAATCTGTTGAATTCCAATCAGAATCCCTGGGTGTACCAGATGCCAAAGATCAAGGAATGTGAAGTTTGGTGTAATGTTACCAGCAGGATCCCGTGTGGCAAAAGGATGGAATAGGCTCAGTTTTCCATGGTTGGTTAAGATGTCCCTGAGTAAATGGGAATAGTTATATCTCACTTGGGTGCCTTGGAAGCAAAGTCATATTACTAACACACACACACACACACACACACACACACACTCCTCCCAACTCATGGATGGATTTAATGACATTTGAAACTAAAGAGAAAAGTGGAGAGGAAATGAAATCTAGAAATGCATGTGAAGAGAAACTATATATGAGACACAGAGAGAAATTTATTCTGCAGTCAAGAAATATAACTTTTTCAAATTTGAAATGTTTTCATGTTAAAAAAATCCATTATTAAAAATACAACCCCAATTTTTTTTGTAATTTTGCCAGTTTTTTGTTTGTTGGTTTATTATCGAAGATTCGGTGCTTTGCTCTTAAGACTACATAAATATACAAAAGTTATGTTTCCTCAATGGATCATCGCTTTATTTTTCTCTTTCGTACTATCCCTATACTTTTCAGAACTAAATTAAATTTCCAGTGATAGAAAATTGCCATAAAAACTTTCCTTTCAGTATTGCATTTTAAATATTTAAGACACATTTTTACATCATTTAATATTCCTAAATTAAGTGTATGTAAAACAAATAATCAAACAAAACAGAACAAAAACAAACCACTTAGTTGTTACTAGAAGACAAAGAAAGAGGTGAGTAAATTGAGTCAAAGGGTTGAATTGTCTGATGAAAGAAGGAAACTAGACTTGTTGTGGCAAACATAATGTAGTAGATACAGATGTTGATTTATAAGGATATATACCTTAAACCTACATATTATTATCAACCAATGCTTCTTAGATAAAAATTGAATTTTTAATAAAATTTAATTTAATAAAATAAAATTGAATTTAATAAAATTGAATTTTAAATAAAATTGAAAACATAATATATATAAATGTATAAAGTGAAAGTATTCATGATCCCACTTTCAAAAACAGGAATTATGAATGTGAGAGGTAATCTTCCAGATTGGTTTCATAGATGTGAATTTTTAAAAAATAATTTACGAAAATAGAATCACACCATAAATTATTATTCTGTGTCCTGCTTTAATGTGATGGATCTTCATGCTATTAATAAACAGAGAGCTACCTGGGGTGTTTTAATGGCTGCAAACTAGGTCATTCCTGGACAGACCCTCGTTGGTGCCATGAGATCTTCAGTTCTGTGATCCTCTTTCTCAGGACTGTTGTTTACTTTTGGTTTTCCATTTTTATACCCAACATCTAACTTTATAATGATCATTCTCATAAGTATAGCTTTAGCCATACATCTGATTATTCCCTAAAAGCAAATTTACAGAAGAGGAATTGCTAAATCTCAGAGTAAACTCACAGCTTACAGTATAAAATATAAAATCTAAGTGGCTGTGTATACGAGGGACTTAATATTTTCCCTACAGTCAGCTACAACCTAACACCATTTATTGCATAATACAGTCTATCTCCACTGAGCTAACATTTCATGCATATAATTAATTTTCTTTGAAACTTTTAAAAGAATACAGAGCTTGAAGGAAAAACAGAATAAAGTGATGATTTTGGAGATTCACCGGCATTAAAAGCAGGAATAGATGTGTCAAGAAAGGTGGATGTTCTTGCTTTAAGAGGCTGATTCAGGGGATTTCTATGCAGAGAGTAAAGTGATGCCACTAAGACAGAGATGAGGCAGCTTGGAGGAGAGGGAATTTACAGTTAAACTGAATTGCTTCCATACATACAAACTCCTTGCTTCTCTGATCACCAATGAAGCTGGAAAAAAAATCACTCCGCCTGGGATAGAAGAAAGGAGGCATAAGTAAAACTACCAAGAAAGGTCTATTATCTGAGTGATGCTGAATGTGACTCTATCTAAACCTAGTATTCATTATATGATTTGTATCCCAATAGTGTCAAATTACAACTGAGCATGTTTTCATATTCATATACAGATCTTTCATAGTCTCTTTTCTGAAAACCATTCCTATCTTTTGTGTATTTTCCATTGGCTTGTGGCTTTGTCTCACTGATTTGTAGAAATGATCAGAGAAATTAGTCCTCAGATACATGGATTGCAAGAACTTTTTTTCATGAGTCATTGTCTTTATGAATTAGTGTGTTATTGACTTAGAATCACAAACCAAGCACAAACAAACCAATACCAGGCCCTTTCTAAGAAAATTATTAAAGAAGGCCCTAAACTCAACACAATCTTCTTTTTAATTAAAGAATTTTAAAAATACATAAATTTACCATTTCAACCATTTTGCCATATATATCAATTGTTTACTACATGCCCAATTTATTTGCAGTTATTAAAAATGAGTAAATATGGGGAGGGGAGGTGGTGGGTGACCCCCAGGGACTGAAATGATGTGAAATATATATAAAAAAATTTTTAAATTTAATTTAAAAAATGAGTAAATACGCGTATAAGATTAATATAATAACTGCTGACAGTACTCAAGAATCCAAATGAGAACAGAATGTCTCTATCAATTATATTGCATTATATATATTGGTCATTATTTATTATATACCAAGTATTATGCTAACTGATGCACACATTATCATCACACTGAACAGTTTTAATAACTTACAAGAGCACTACAAGCATTCCATCATATAGCCAAAGAAACAGAAACTTGAAAAAGGAAAGTAACTGGCCACAGGTCTCATGGGCCCTAAGTTAGGCGTCTGTAAGGCAAATTGAAGCAATCTGATTCCAGAGTCTATTGTGGAGTGAAACCACAGCAGAGTCTCACAGAAAATGGTACCTACAAACCTGTGTGTGTGACATTCTTTTCAATAGTACATGGATGAACTTGTAATTTTCCCCCCAATAGTTGTCTATTTGTTTATCTTGGCGGTTAAATACACAAAACATAAACTTTACCACCTTCATCATGTTTACACAGTTCAGTGGCATTAAGTACCTTCACATGGTTGTGCCACTGTCACGCCCATGTCATTGGCTGCTGACTTTGCTTACAAAGTAATTCTTCTTTGTTGCTATTATTTTTTTAGTGGTTTCAGGTATATCAGTATTAGAGTTTACAGATTCTGTTTTGTATCCTATCTACAAAGAACCTTCCCAATTCTGGGATTTTCTTCTAATCCTCTAAGGTTTCTTCTCATATGTCTATGGTTTCATTTTTTTATGCTTCACTCTCATATCCTGTTAGAGTGCCCTGCTATAAAGTAGAAAATAAGAATTTTGCTTTGAAAAAAAAAATAGGAATCATATTTACAACTAGATAAACTCATCTTCAGTCCACACAGGGAAAAAGGTGAGCAAAAGAAGCCAGAAAAATCATGGGGGGAAAAATATAGGTGCTGATGTCTACTAGAAATTAAAGTATATCCTAAATGTTGAAATAATATGTTCCGAGTACATCAACAGAACAATGGGATGAAAGAATATGGTCAGAACTCGTTGGAATTTAGTATAAAAGTAGAACTTTAATTACCATATTTATCACAATCAGCATTCCTACCCACGAAGAAGGGGCCCTTTTGATTTGGTCAAGGCTGTAAGAGATACAGTCTTCAACCTTGGAATGAGAACCTTGCTCTACTTCCTCAAGGAAGAGCAATAATGAAAAAGTACCTGTGTAGGTTTTCTATTGAAATTTTTTTCCAGAATTATTCCTAACATATCGGACCTTCCAGTCTATTTACAGAGTGTGGCAAGCTGTGATCAAGTCTGATTTCATCAGACTTATCTGTGCCATATTTCCATAGTCTGGGCTCAAACCCAACACTAAGTGTTAAAGATTAAACAGTAGGTGTTAGGTGTTGGCAGAATTATTTTTAAAAGTTCCAGAGGCAGAGTTTGGGTCTCACTTTAACTTGTGAAATTAGGGTAGCAGCTGAAAGTTTCCACTGAGTCCTTAGTATTATCAGTTACCACTTTCAAAGAGGGGCACAAGTCACCACAGATGTCCAGAGCAGCATAGGCCAGTTGAAACATATGGCAAGTCACAACTCCTAGTTAAAATTTTCTAGTAGTTACACTAAGAAAAGTAAAAAGAAACAGATGGAATCAAATTTAATAATGCATTTTACTTAACCCCAATCTAGCAAAAATATAATTTTATGTGGTCAGTATAAAAATCACTGATATAACTGACATTTTTTCATTCTGATCCCTGGAAACTGACAGCCCACCTCAAGTTGGGATGACCCATGTTTAAGTGCCACATCAGCTGGGATCATTCAGGCCAATACATTTCTCACAGATGGTAATGACCACAAAAACTTACTTCATTTAGGGGAAATCCATAAATCCCAAGGTTGAAAACACAGTATCTTAAGGGTCTGGAACAGATTTTGAAAGTCCCCAGCTCTCTATTAGTCATCTCATATTTGTACCTTGTCATCATTGTCCCTGTCAAGAGGTCACCTAAACTATCAATAAATTTGACTGATTCCCAGAATGATGTGTCTACCTACTGAAGCTAGAAATATTAACTTAAAAAAAAATTACTTGCTAATGGCACAAGCAGGTTGGTCTAATGATGATCAAAGGGCCCTAGATGCATTAGAAAGGTTGGAGAAAAGTTGGAGAAGTTACAAACTAAAAATGGACCAAGAGGTTAGGGATTGTAAGACTAAACGCAGGTATAGGGCATTTAATTAAAATTCTTAGTTGCGCTGCAGTAAAAGTAACAGACTAAAAATAGTAGTTAATTTCACTAATCTAAAGCTAGAGTGATTTGGAGAATAAACATAAGAAGTTCCAAGTAAAATCAAACTCAGCTGAGTGATATAGCTAGTAAAACATGTCATTGCTACTAAACTTGCATCACAAAAGATATCCTAAATCTTAAATTACTCTGTCAAAAGGCACAATTACCAGACCCAGAAATCAACCTTAAATTCCTATTTCCTGTTGCGATTTTAAGATTTTCCTTGCTCAAAAACACTGGGAATTTGAGGCACAAGGTTTTAAAATTCAGTGAAAAAGACACCGGTTGCCTGAATTATGATGGATTCTGACTAGGTGGTGCGTGAAACAATACATTTTTACTAGATTTGCATTTTCTGTCTTCTCTCTCTCTCTCTCTCTCTCTCTCTCTCTCTCTCTCTCTCTCTCTCTCTCTCTCTCTCTCTCTCTCTCTCTTCTCTCTCTCTCTCTCTCTCTCGTCTCTGTCTCTCTCAATTTTTTTGCTTGGTCGTGGGAGTTCTTTTCCGGGCCACCTTCACCCTCCCACCCTTCCGCAATTCTACCTTTCCAAGGCAGGGAAGGTGCATCCTCGCCTGGGCTCCTGCCAGCGCCTCCCTGGTACCTCTGACTAGCAGTCGGGGAAACGGCGCGCCCTGGACATCCATTAACGTTTTATACTACATCTATGCCCGCGTCAAAGCTTCTCCCGCTGGTTTACAGCAGCCCATACTCCCCCACCCGCCTGCACACTGTCAACCGCACTTTAGTGGGGGGTAGGGGGAAATTTTGGAACTGCAGCACCGCCCTCCCGCCACCCCCCACGCTCCTCCCTCAGCCTCCACCAAACCGGCTAAAACACCCCACTTCTGGCCACCGAAGTAGGTTTCAGCACACGATCGGGGCACCGTATTTTTTTCACAAGAAAACAAGCATCCAAAAAAAAAAATTCAAACTGCGGGCGCGGGCCAATGGGAAGCAGCGAGAGGGGGCGGAGGGAGAGCGGGGCGGGCGGGGCCGGCGGCCGGGCTGGTACGCCCCGAGATTCGCACCGCCCGACGGGCCCGAGGTTTGGGTTGTTTTCATGATTTTTTTTTTTTTTTCCTTCCAAACCAGCTAAAGCGCAAGGCTCCGCCCGTCGCGGCCGCCTCTCCGATCCACCTTAAATCTTCAGTGGACTCGACTCAGGGGTCAGTGGGCGCAGCCAATGCCAATCAAGTTTACAACCACCAGCACGGGAGGGAAAAAAAGAAGAAAAAAAATCTTCAAGTTCTCCAGCCCGTGCTCACACCGACGCACACACATACACACACGCACGCACGCACACACACAAAAGCGGTGGGGGAGGGAACGGGCGCTGGAGAGGGGGCGGGGGAAGGCTTGCAAAATGCCGGTTCGAGGCTCGGCGTCCGCGGCCCAAGCGCTCGGAGAAGGCGCGCGGGAAGCGCGGCCCGGCCCGAGCGCCATGATGGTAGCCGCGGTTCGGAGCCCATTTTCTGGCGGGGGAGCGGCGATGATGCAATCTCCCCCCCGGGTCCCTGCCGCGCGCCCCGCTCCCGGCCTTTTCTTAACGTTCCTTTTGAGGCGCGTCGAGGTTTCGCGCCCAACGCGCCTGCGGTTCTTTTTCGGGGAGCATTTTTGTGTTTGCTGCTTCCTGCCTGCTCTGCGTGTGTCCCCACGCGAGACGGGCCAGGTACGCCGCCGGCCGCTCAGGGGCAGGCGTTTACGCGTGAAGAGTCCACTTTCGGTTCCGCGGGGTCGACCCGAAGCCCACCCCACCCCATCCACCCACCCCTCCCCCACACAAATAGAGGTCTAGGAGCTTACCCCATCCCGGATGGTATAGGGGGTTCTACCCTGACCCGCGCCCCCTTTCCATCCCCCAGCTTCGCTGGCAGCATTTTTTACCTTACATTTGGCCGGGAGGGAGGGGGTGGTACGCGTAGGGTGTGGCTCAGGTGAAAGAGCTCGCAATTTATTGAAGATTCCTCCTCTGAAAAACAGATCGGAGGTCTTGGGCATGTTTGAAAAACATCTCTTTCGTTCCCAGAGCTTTTGAGGAGCAAGTGTCTTAGGCTAACGATGATGAGGATGAGATGGCGAGGCAGCGTTCCCGGCCGCCAGGAAAGGTCGCTCGGCGCGCCAGGGCGGTGGGCGCACGGTGGCTTGCAAGGCCGCCCGCCCCTCTGCCTTCCAGTCGATTGCCACGGCTCCCCCCTCTCCCCCACCCCCCCCCGATCATGCCCCTCGACCCACATTTCCCTATAGCTCTTCCCTGCCCCAGTACCCCGCGCAGAGCAGCCGGGGGTGCGACGGGGGTACTTCGCGAAGCCGGTGGAAGGGAGGAAGCGACCCCCACCAGCGACTGTGGCGCCTGGCCCAGCCCGCGCGCATTTGCGGCCCTCTGCCGCCGGCGAGCCGGGAAGCCTTTCGAAATGCGCGGGGCGACGGATCATTGGAGCCCGGGGTAGGGGTGGGAGCGGGCTGCTTCCCCAGAGGGTCCACGGATTGGGAAAGGTTCTCCCTTTCTCCCAGATCCCCCAGGCGCCCCGAAATTGACCGAGTATTGATGTGGAGGGTCTATCGGTGCAGGGGGGTAAGAGTCTTTCGCTTCTTGCTTATCCCAGAAGAGAGGACGAGGCAGGAAAAGTTTCTGAGAAAGCGCCCAGCGCAGCTGCGCTGGCCGAGGTGCAGGCGCCCGACCCGGCCTGCGGGCGCCGGGGGCGCGGGAACTGCGCGCCACGACCCGGCGGTGCCGGGGCCGCAAGTTGCAGCAGATGAACGAGACGCGATGGTCCTTGCGGCACGGACGGCCAGCCAAGCTCGATCCCGCAAAGACGACTGCGGGCGGGCCCCGGAGGGATTGCGGGACAGCTTTACGAGACGACGGCGCAGGGGCCCGGGTAATGAGGCGCTTACACGCCCTGAGAGGGACGCCCGCCGCGGGTCCCGCAGTCCCCGACCGGGAGGAAGACACTCCTCATTTGCGGGGACCCGCATTTGATGACTTGACACAGACGTGAACAGCACGGGCACGGTGACTTGGAGGCTGAGTTCACTGTGAACTTGCCTGGCGCGGCGAGCATCCACTCTTTCCCGGCCCAACGTTCCTAAAACGCAGTCTCTGGAAATCCACATTAAAGATGCCTCTTAAGGAGAGAAAAATGGGGTGCATGCAGCAATTAAAAGTATCCCCCCCTCGGATGGAGTTGTTTTTAAAGTACCCGTATGAACGCAGAAAGACATTCACTTAATTTCATTATTTCCTGACTTTCCACTCCCTCCACCCCATTTTGAATTGTCTTGCTTTTTCGGTCTGTTCCAGAAAACACCCCGTATGTATGCATGTTTTGAAAAGAACCAGGCAAACAACTTTAGTCTTGAAATAAAATACCCACTGGGAAGATGTAGTCTATCTAGCCAGCAAAGAACCAAGTTTCCCTTCGGCAGTCGAAAGGAAGACACTGCTTTCAAATTTCAGTAATAGAAATTTTTTTTCGGGTCAAAATAAGCTGAAATTATGCTGTTAGTAGTCCCTTTTAGGTTGCAATAATGTAAATACAAGTATTTGAGGAAGACAATTTAACCCAAACTCAGGTTTTTCTGATTTAAGTATTTGCAGATTCCTAGAAAAAAAAATAATTTTACTTTAATTTTTTACCTTAAACCACATTTGGAGGAAAATGTGAAATTACAGAAATCATTTCAGTAAATTCAATTTTTAAATGCCTTGTTTAAATTGTCTTTATTTTAGTAAAAAAAAAAAGTCCTTTTGCTAAGGGATCCCAACCTATCAAATTTTGGCATTTAGATGAACCCATTTTTAAGTTGTGTAGATTTAAACTGGGATGTTAGGAAATTAAAGAACTTGTGACATAATTTGAATTTATCTAAATACATATTATATCTAAATTAGTATGGACTGCCTGCCAATTTCTAAAGGAATTGTGTACCTGAGTATTTTGGGCAAGAGATGTCCTGAACAATTGCTATCTCCCCACAACACTTTGCATGTGTGATGCAGAATTTAGAGAAGTCACCATGTTACTTTCATTTTCACCCCCGCAAATGTGTGATCAGTCTACATTTATGTAAGAATATTTGGTTCTGACATATTCATATCCTAGAAGACATAAATATTTGAACTAATGAAGACTTCACCTGTCTTATTTATATGAAAATGTGACTTTTCCACTTTGCACTTCTAAAGCCTTTCCACCCATACAAAACTAAGTGGAAAATAACGATCACTACATTTGGACCCACATGACATTATGTGAGACGTGGATCTGAATGATCTTTGCCACTTCAGACGGTACTTGTGTAAATAAGACTAGGAGGCCAGGTCACATTACATTATACAATACAACTCAGTGAATAGCTATGGAAGTTTTATTTATTGATTGCTTGATGTATAACAATAATTGGCATCTTTTTCACACGTTACAAAAAAATTATACTTGGCTCAGTATGCAACCTTTTAAGCATAGCCCATATTATTTAACAGAAGGGGAAAAAACTATTCTACCCAACACAGCATTTACAAATGCACAGAACATGCCACTTTGGCTTGTATATTGTCTAGATTAAAAAAAAATCTCTTTTTAACATAAATAAGTTAGTATAATTTCTCAGTGTCTTTACAGAGTTATATACACAGGCACACTTCAAATGGTTTTGTTTCATACACATACACAGGCAATGTAAAAATACTGTTTAAAGATGTAGTATCCATTTCACTTATTCCATATTCCACAATTCTGTTTTTCTCTATACACATTCCTTTAAAAAAACACCACTTTCCTTTGGGCATATTAACACAGCGAATGAACTTTATTTCATTATTTTTTTATATGAAGTTACTCATAGACCTTTTAAAAAAAAAATCCAAGGATTCTGAATCATCTTAACAAATCTGGTAAAAATTAGATGGTCAGTTCTGAGCATTCAGAACTCCACTGATGCACCCCATATTTTTGCTCAGAATTACCTGGAGTGGTTACCCAAATGCTGGTAAATTCTCCAGCTCTGAGGGGGGAAGGAAAGGGGGAAGTACTCTGATAGCTTCTAATTGTAGTTCTTTTTTTAAAAAAAAGCTATTTGCAGCTACACAATGGAATCATCAGCACTCCCAAGTGAGAAAAAGCTTCATGTAAAAAATAACTAGCAAAATTATATGAAGCCAGGACTATAATTTGGATGATTTTTAAATGAAGTATCAGTTCTCATTGAAAGGGACATTACATCTTTAAAGAACATAATTCAAACCCTTCCCCCCAAACAGCTTCTCTTCACGCAAGTCCAGTATTTTTTCTCCTTGCTATAATTCGAAGCAAGCTCCTCATACCACCCCCCCCCTGCCAATTCCCCTGCCCTCCCTTCCCCAAAGTTTATGTGCTACATAAAAGGTAAAAACTATATACACAGGTAGTACAATGAAGCAAATAAGGAAAACCTAATTGCACAATGCTACATCCAATGCTTTTAGAGGCAGATCATTTAAGAATGCCTAAAATTTTAGTGTTATTGTGTTGTTGCTTTTCAGTGCTTATATAGGATGTCCATTCCATGGAGTCAGGATATGTATTTAAATTTTTTAATGTGTATCTTCCTTGCTTCATCATCCTTGCAGCAATGTATCTGATAAACAAGGAAACATACTCTTCATTCTGCAAAAGAAACAAGAAAGAAATAGGAGACGTGCTAAAGCCCAGTACACAGCAATCAAGTACAGGAATTACTTTGTCTTTTTCTCCGTTGGGAAATTCCTGAGTGATGGAAAAGTATGTTCTCAAAATTGATGACTACAGTCATTTGCATCCAACACTCCCTTTGCTGGGTTTTTACTCCCTTCTGTCCTGTGTGCTTTTGTTGAAAGCAAGTGGTTCACAACAGTGGGCAATTTTACTCTCCCAGGGGACATGTGGCAATGTTTGGAGACATTTTTAGTTGTTACACTGGGGGGCGGGGGTGCTCTTGGCATCCAGTGAGTTAGGTCCAGGGGTGATGCCAAACATCCTACAATGCATAGGACCCACTCCCACAACAAAAAAAGTATTTGATAAAATGTCAATAGTACAAAAACTGAGAGACCCTGGTCTAGAAAAGTGGGGGGCTAGAGTGAAAAAATATTTAAAAACGGTAGCACTAGAGAGTAACAAAACTTCCCAGGCATGAAAAATAACTGAACGGCTCTCAAAAGAAATTTCTATCTTTTTTTCAAAAGATACTAATTTCCTAGTCATAGACAGAATATACATATGAATGTTTTTGCTTTTGAGTATGTTCTTAGTAATTTCTAGTATTCTCTGAATTGGCAATACTTACTAACAAATGTCTATCTGTCTGACAAATGGGGCCAGATCAAAATCCAGGGTGTGGGTGAGCTACTCATTAAAATAGTAGCTCATCTCATGAGTTATAATATTCAAGCACGACTCAAGCCAACAAGCCTAAAGGTGTCTTCAGGAAAATTCTCATATGATTTCTCACTTCATCTACAGCTATAATATAGAGACTCTACAGTTCTGTGTTGTATAAGCTCTGAAAAACTACAGATGTGAAAAAGTCTCATATATAGATGTATATTATGTCTCTATACATGACACTGTGACTTAGAAACAATAAACTTGAATTCCAGCTTAATCCCCATGGTCTTTTGATTTAATAAATTTTTGTAAATGAGGCTCTAAAATAATGTCCCTACCTATCAATCTATTAAAATCTCTATTTGCTAAGCAATGAGTGTGTTTAGGAATTTTTAAGGAAGAAACGCCAAGGTCACAGTCCTTGTCTGTAAGGAGTTTACAAACTATTCATATATGTAGCTTGATCCTTATGAAGAGCCAATCGCGTAAAGTTGGGGGCCGAATTATTCAAATGAGTTGTTCATGTTGATCAGATTTTAGTAGATGGAAAAATCTCTACTTCCTTTGTTCGGGTAGAACTACACTCCCCAGTCCTGAGTGTTACTCTCCATTTCCCCTACAAATACCCAAATCATCCTGTTCTAGCCTGATTAGCATACACATGCTGACGTGTTCTTGGAATGCTTACTCTGGCAGAGTTAATTTAACTTCTGCTTTGCAACTTCAGTGTTATCAGAAATACTGTAGGAACTTGAGGATTTTTGAACTTTCCTTTTTGGTGGCTTTTTAAAAAAAATTAAATACACTGTTTCTTTCCTTGTTTCCAACAGTTATCAGGGAAAATAGGGAAAGTGACAGTTTTTGAAAACTGATGAAGGTAAAAAAAAAATGCAACATACTTGCCTATTCACAGCAATAACCATGGTTTAACCAAATAGGAACCATTTGGAGCTAATGTTTCCCTTGAAATTTAAACATCATCAATTATTTGCCTTTTCCCCAAGGGTGGCACAAATCTGTTACTGACACAACATGACCCTCCTGAGAAATGAATTCTCATGAAGGGGGACTGAGGTCTACGCAGTACTTCAGATGGGGAAAGACCCTATTGTTCCCAACACGTTTTGGTGGGATTTTCAGAGGGGGTCTCTTCCTCCCCAGAGAGTGTTACTAACTTGCCAGGACACTTACTCTATAGTCATTTCACGTTTTAAAGGAAGCCAAACTGAGAACGGGGAAAGTGTGAAAAAACAGTTATCCCCACAAGTGATTCCTGGCCTTCCCCAGTCCTACATTTTTGATCTCAAGGAGAATATCAATAAGACAGAAATCCACAAGCTCTAATCTGCCAGCAACCGCTGAGATCAGGTATCTTGGGCTGTGAAGCCCCCCCCCCTCCCCGCCCTGCTGCCCGATGCGGGGGTCAGTTATCTGCTCCTAGTAATCCACCCACCGAGTAATTTACGTTTGACGTCTTCTGAGGCCCGGCTTTTTGGGCGTCTGCTCTGCCGAGCCGGTGTTCGGGGAACCGTCTGAAACATTTTCTTCTGTTCTGTTGGCTCTTTTGTTTTGAGAAGAGGAATCTAGGGGCGAGGGAGAATAGTAAAAGAACACACAATCTTTATTAGGAAAAAACAAAGGCTGACATTAAGTCAGGGCATGAAAAACCCACCACCTCCACCCACAGCCCTGGACTATCATTCCCAGTGGCCTTTAGGGCTACAAAATAAGGCTGTTTCCACAGAACAGTAGGTGTATTCTAAGCCCTTAAAGCCCCTTCTCTCCGCAGCGACTAAGAAGGCCACCGAACAACATCCCAATATTGTCACTCCCCTAAGGGACCAACTGCGATGTTTTCGGTTAGAGAAAAGATCCGAGATAACACAATCTCAGGCTGCTGCCCTAAAAATCGTAAACAGACAGCGCAAGCCGCTAGGTACCCTTTAAAACCCAGGAGAAGAAAGGCTCGCTCCCCCAAGCTAAATCGGAAAAGCGCTGAGAATGAAGCTGACGCTAAGGACCGCAGGCAGGCCGAGCGATGCCGCAGGTAGACAGACAGAAAGACACTGTATGTCTGGAAAGGGGTCATTACCGTCCGTCGCCGGTCGCTTCCTCATGCCCGAGCACTGCTCCGCTAAGCCCGTCTGGCTGTCCGAGGCATCAGTCTTTGGGTCTACCAAATGAGTGTCCTCCGAGTTGGCCTGAGACCCAATTAAAGGCACCGCCTGGCGGTTCCCGTTGACATCCTGGCTCTCCTGCGCCGGCACCTTGCAGGCGCCTTTAGGGGGTCGCGGGGGTCTGGAATAGAAGTCGGGCAAGCTGCCCTTTTCCACTTCTTGCCACTCGTATCTGCCCTCCAGGGGCTTATGATTCTGAAAATCAAAATTCCACTTGCGCTGGCTCTCCTCTTCCATGTCTCGGCAGTGTTTCTCCAGGTCCCGGGTTAACTCTTCGTGATTCACCGGGCCGAAGAGGTTTCTGCAAGCGGAGGGCTTGGGGTACTCCGCCTGCCTGGCGTCCATCCGCTCCAAGCTCGGACTCCCGTTAGGCACTCGCACGTTTGACATCTTCCTCCCTGGTCTTTACGACCGCCTCTCTCGCGCTCGCCGAAAACAAAACCGAACAAAACAAAACGCCCCGACCCAGCTCGCACCTCTCTTATAAGCCCTGCGATTGCCCGCCGAGCCAAGAGAAACAAACAGCAGCGAGTAACTGCCCGAGCGTCAGGAGCGCGCAGGGTCTGGGGGAGGGGGCGAGGGGAAGCCCCGGCCCAGGCAGCCCAAAGTCTCGGCCGCTCAAGTGGACTGGCGAGCGGGAGGGCGGGGAGGGGAGGGGAGAGGAGAGAGGAGGGGGTGGCCCGGCCAGTCCAAGTCCCGGCGGGTGCTCGCCCGCTGCTCCCGCGAACCCAGCGGCTCTCCAAACCTTGCCGGTGTCAGAATCGCGGAGCGGCGAGGAAAGGGGGAGAGGGAACGACAAGAAAAACACCCCGAAAAGACGAGCCCCCTTTTTTTAGTTGCCCAATATGGCGGTGGAAGGGAGGCTGACGAAGAAGAAAATGATTGACACCGCAAGTCTATTTAAACAGAGGAGGCGATCCATTGGTCGCGGCGCCGGGAGCCGCCCAGCCCCGACTGGCTAGCACTGCCTTAAGGTGGCCCCGGCGCCGTTCCGCAGCCACCCCGCCTCCCTTGCGCGCCGCCTCCGAGAGCGCGGCCCGGAGATTGGCTGGTCGCGTGATTGCTGGAGGTGTACGGCTGCCAGCAAACCTGCTCTGGCTGGTCCCCGAGAAATTAAAAATACGACAAACAAACTAGCCAAACGGCTGGGGAGCGGGTGGGGCCTGAGCGGCGCGGCGGCGGGGCCTAGGGTGCTGGACCCAGAGCTACGCAGCCCGGTGTGCCCCGCTGCGAACTCCCGACCAGGGATCTAGGGGGGGGCACCACAGGATCCACCCGCCCCTCGAACTCGGAGGTGGCTGGCAGCTGTCTATGCACCCTTGGTGGCGAAGCTCTCACACCCCCCCCCGCACCCCCACCCTCCCCGCACCCTAAGAGCCTGGATGCAGACAGCTGGGGGGCGTAGGCGGACAGTGGGAACCGTGCCCCAAGCGCGCCTCTCCACCGCTGCCCCCCACCTCTCGCACCGCGGGGAAAACGTGAGCCCCCTTGCCTGAGTGCCCCCCTGCCCGAGTGCTTTAGCTGGGGGTGAGCAGTGGTCACCTCACCCTTAACCTAGAAGCCTGTTCTCCTAAGGGGGGGGTGGGGGGCGAGGCTAGGGGGCTTAGAGAGGAAGGCAAGGCCAAGTCTTTCTATTAATTAGCCAGGAGCAGGCCAGCATATGCAATGTATTCTGAATCTAAAAGAATAAAGTAGTTTAAAATCAGAAACTCGACGGGTCGCCCAAGTCCATTTAATATAAGCTGGGTGCTGTCTCAGATGTAGTTTTCAATAGCGAAGTTACAGCCTGACCCAGGTTCATGCTTCCCAAGCGCTGCTAATTGGGGCACTGACGTTGACTGCGTGTGGAAACTCGTCTCTTCTTTATATTTTTCGATTCTTGCCCGAGTTGTAGCAGTTTCTTCTACCTGAGTCCAGTGGCCAAATACAACAGCTCCTTCCTTCCTCCACCTTTCTCCCCCACCGGATTCATGACTCCAGCCCACCCAGAACAACATCCAGAGGCAACTGAACTCATTTAGAGTTTAGAGGGCTACCGAGCTGTGGAAGGAGGGAAAGCAATCGGAATCTGGATTATGAAGTGACTTTATAAAAACCACCACAATCATGTCCAGCTCTGTTACTCAGACATTTGTCTGCTCTTCTTTGCGACCTGAAGTTGACCAGTGTGGTCTTGAGCACCGTGGAAGTGAAAAACAAGATGGGCAGGGCTCTCCTATCTGGGAAGGAGCTCAGCGTCTCTGCCTGCCTCCCTGCCCCCTGCATTGGTTTGAGGCAAAGTTAATCATTTTTACTGGAAACTCCTTCAGTTCTCTTAGCAGAGGCTCAGTGTTTTCTTACACACCTCGGCTAAAAATGAGTTGGATTTTTAACTTGTTTTCTTAACCACTCATTGTTTGTCTGTATTGTGGCCTGCTTCACCCCACACCGACAGAAGGAAAACGCTGGGGGTGGAGGAGAAGGTTGTGGGACCCCCTGTGGTCCAACCTTCTCTTTTTTTACCGCGAGGAAACCAAGACTCAGAGTTTCCTGTACAAGGACACAGCTCCCGTTGGTACAGGGGCAGGACTAAGTGCAGTTCCTGCATCTCAGGATGGTTCATTTACAGTTCTCTAACTTTCTGATAACCCCAGCTGGTTGGGGGTTTTGTCCCGGTGTTTATGCTGTCATCTGCTGGTCCCCCCTCTGTAACAAGTGAGTCAAAATGGCTCCTTCACTTGCCCCCGGGGCTGCCTGCAGATGTTTTCTTGATGTGGCTTGTGGTCACTGATATTTACATGCAGCTGTCAGTGGCCTTTTGTATTAGTATCCATTCTTTCAACTTCAATGCAGATTCCAAAAGGACAGTGCTGAGTGACCCCCAGAAAGAAGTGAAGGAGGCAGTGCCCCAAGACTTGTTTTAACATCAGAATTTCCTACCTAACAGGAAAGATTTCATCAAATAGGTCAAAATCTCATTTTTATTTTTCCAGATTTTACACCCCAGTCATTTAATGTATTAGATTGCAAAAGAAGGGAAGCGGACCAGGAAAGTTAGCTAAGGCCTCAGTACTGAAATGTACGGCCTATTCCCAAAAGTATATCATTGTGGAATTTTTAAAAAATTGTTAGACTATACAGGAATCCCATACTACAAAGATATAGCCACATGGACACATACACAAACTACACATCTATGTAAACAGGGATATTCTAGTGTTCCACCTTGCCAAGGAAGTTTGCTTTGATTCATGGGATTGCTATCTTACATAAAAGCAGAAAATTAATAGTTCTCCCCCCACCCTCCCTTCCCTGCACGCTGAATCTTTCTTCAAACCCCTAGTAGGAGCACCATTTTGTTGCTTTGTTACTCTTGGAAAGTGAGCGAGCCACAGCCACGCCACCTTAAGAAGTCTGGCTGCCAGCAGAAAGGCTGTGTTTACATCGACCTTGCTATGATCTAAAGTGTTTTGTTTACAGTCAAGGCACCGGAGATCGGTACCGCAAATAATGAGAAGGCAGGCGTCTGCTGTAGTAGCGACGAAGCGTGAAAGGGGAAAAAAAAAATACTGTGGAGTCCTGGAGGAAAGAGGGAGCTTGGCGATCAGAGAGCCATCCTCCTGCTTGGAAAGTAGGCGGCTGCAAAAGAGTAAGCCAGCGACGAAATGCTCAGATAAACAGCGTCGAGGCGGAGCCTGGGCAAAGACTGAAAGTTCCACTCGCCACGGTTCTAAAATGGACTCTGCCTCTTCTCCAAGACCCCGAATCGGGTCCCGGGCGGTGTTTTTATCGTCAGTTTCATTCCTAGCCGTTTCCTACGGAGAGCTGAGAAATGTCACATAGGCCACCCAAGATTCCTGTGTCCTTTACGAGCTGTGGCGAGAGGAAGAGCTTAAAAGAAAGCACCTGTGAAATCACCAAGTTTTCAAATAGGGTAATGGGCAGCCAGCCCACCCCATATGCTGCCCCCTGAGGTTTTCCATGCCAAGTTAGCCTTCCCACATGTATACAGCTTTATTTTTTCCCGGTGGCTCTTTATCATGTAGCCACTTGTACTCACTGTTCTCCTAAACCAACATTTTTAGAGTTTGGCAATCTCAGTTATCAGTGTCTGACGCTTTTCATTTTATTTAAGCAATATTTATTGAGCACCTTCTATTATCTTGCTTTTTTCCCCTTTGAACAAATATTTATCGAGTGCCTTCAACAGCTCGGAATTACACCGGGCTCTGGGGCTACAGATGTAAACATATTTAAATAAGGATGAAATTTACATTCTAGTAGGGGGGAGGGGAGACAAAAATCGACACTAATAAACCAGTCAAATATATACAATGTGAAGAGATGGACTAAGGTATAGAGAAACAACAAGCAGCAGGGAGGGTCCCCACTTGAATAGAGGGGTCTGGAAGACCCCGGGGGAGAAAGTGGCCTTGGAAAGAAGCTCGAGCAAGCCATCCAGGTGTCTGGGGAAAGAGGGCCCTAGTAAAGGAAACAGCAAATGTTAAGGTCCTCAGGTGGAATCTTGCCTGATAGGTTGGAGGAAAGGGCAAGGAGCAAGGGGAGACAGATAACTGGAATACAAGACCCCCCAAGACCCTGTAGGGCCTGTGTAGGGTTTTTATCACTGACTGAGTGATACGGGAAGCCAGTGGGGAGGAAGAGGTTGGGAGCACTGGAATGATGACACTTGCACCACATTTACCAAGGCATTATTCTTAAAAATAGGGAGTGAAAGGATGCCCGAATCACAGTATTGTAAGGAGTGTGCCTTAGCACTGTGTACACAAAAACCTACAGAGCTTGAAAGCCAGAAATGGAAGAACATATAGGCCGGGGATGGTAGCGCATGTCTGAAAGTGGCAGCCGAGGAAACCATGGCTGGGGCCAGGGATTGCAGTTCGAGTCCTGCGGGGGGCACGTAGTGAGACCTAGTCCCCCAAAAATTAGCTGGGCGTGGTGATGCGCACCTGTAATCCCAGCTACCTGGGAAGCTGAGGCTGGAGATTGCTTGAGTCTGTGGTCCTGTGGTTCCACAGGCAAAAATAATGAGACCTAGTCTCAAAAAAAAAAAAAAAAAAGGAAGAACATGGAACAGACATAGAGTCCAAAGGAAGAACAAAGCAGACAGCTTCATGGAGGAGGTGATACGAGTCAACTCCTGAAGAGTGAGAAAAATGTCAAGATTATAAGGATGCACTTACGGGGGCTGGTAATTGGAGGGTGGGCTCGGACTATGGCAGGCTTGGCTGCCATGCTAAAGAAAATCTGTTTTGTTCAGATTTGGGAAGTGATAATAAGAACACTATGCAGGTCTGTCTCCTGAACAGGAGCTGTCTTGAACCTCTGTTGGCATTCTGGGGTTTGGATTCATGAGATGATGCCCTGTAGAAAGTGGGTCTGAGGAATCTCTGAGCTAGTTTCTGGACAGAGCTAAAAGAATAGGTGGCTAGCCAGCCCTGTTATGGTTTAAAGAGAGTTGGCAGTTGGGCAGAGTCCTGGTGTGAGGCAATGGGGTAGAAACATGGGTCACAAGAGCAAGATTAGAGGTTTGGGAACAGAGGAGGAGGCATCTGGTATGAGCTCACGAGCTCACAAAGGCAGAGCTGCAAGGCTGTGGATGTGGTGCTCTCAGCCTGGACAGCAAGTGTCGAGGTCACTGTTAAGGGGGCCTGAGCTGCCTTGGACAATCAGATCTTTGTTTGGATGTGGCATCTGATAGTAGAGTGATGCTGTGTTGGAGGAGGGGTGTGTTAAAGACAGTGATGAGTCTGGGGAGGCTCATGAGGGAGGGAATTTTGAAGGTTTGTCAAGAGATAGAACAGCGTTAACCAGTGGTGTGTCAGGGAATGGAAAGCATGGCACAAAATGGGATTGCTAAGGGGTTGAAATCAATAAGGCCACTGGGAAGAGTAGGGAAGTGGAAGATGACTTTTATGGTCTCAAGTCTGGGCATTTGAGACTATAATGCCATTAACTAAGAGAGGTAACACAGGGAAGGCATCTGGGATTGCCAGCTACCCACCCAAATCTGTTCTCATTTTCCCTGATATCAGAGCTATACTCTCCTTTGCAGTTACATGTGACCTTGTGGCTAAATGGTAATTTACAACAGAATGTAAGCAAAAGTGCCACTTATCTTCCAGGCCTGGTGCATATGACAGCTCTACTTCTGCATGTCACTTGCCTTTAGCTGTAAGGATTAAATACTGGTCCCTGGTCAGAGGGCTTGTCCCCTCAGCCTCTTCTCCTGACAGTGGATTTCATGGTGCTGTCTCCAACCCGTTCCTGAAGGTGATGAGATGAAGGGAGAGGAGGTATCTGTCTGAACTAAAGCTAGCTACCTGGAGTCTCTCTCCTCAAAGTTTGGAACCAGGTCTCAGAAACTTCCATTAGTAAACTATAAGTTAGAGATTAATAAGGTAATGTGGATTTGGCATTAAAAGTGCCATTTTGAGCTGGGTGTGGTGGTGCGCTCCTGTAATTCCAGTTACCTGGGGGGCTCTGGCTGGGGATCACTTAAGTCCACTGGTTCAAGACAACCCTGGGCAATAGAGAGAGACCTAGTCTCCAAAAAAAAAAAAAAAAAAAAGAGTGCCATTTTGAGAAAGCTATTTTAAGTCCGTGTGTGATGAAGATGCAGATAAAGACTGTCTGGAGAGTGTCAGAGAACAGGAAGGACAGGTACAGAGGGCCAGAGAAGAAAGCATGGGTTTTAGAGACAGATAATCTTACACAACTAGAGACTTCCCCTGTTTTCAGATACTGTAACCCATGAAACCCCACCCCTGAATGAAAGTTCTACAGGATAGCCCTGTGTGTATAAAACAATCTCCTTCTAATCATATTAGCAGAAATAAGCCAGAAAGAAAAAGAGAAATACTGGATGGCCTCCCTTATATGAGGGATATAGGGGAAAAAACAAACAGACAAGAAAAATTTTAAACTGTCAGCAGAACCGAAGTATAGAGCAAGAGAGAGGGAGAGGTGTAAAATTGGGGGAGGAATGGGCAGCAAGATTAAGATGATGGTTCACTGGTGACAAAGTGGTGGGAGAATCTCAGGGTAGATAACAATGTAAAATATGTATATATATATTAATATATATATACATACATATATGTGCAATCAATTTTTTAAAATAAAATTAATTATTTAAAAAAATCTACTCAAGTTAGCTTAGGTTTCTCTTTGCTGACCCTGAGACATCCCCAATGAATACAGGTTTATGCATATTTGAAGGCACCTCTAGTGCCATTGTATTGAATTCCCATAAAAATTGTAATTTCTAAACAAAATCTATTATCCTCTCTGGTTGATGCAGTTTCCGTGGAGAGTGCTCCTAAATCACAGAGGAGAGCAGGGAAAAAGTGTGCCTGCTCTTTGAAACTGAGTCCTGAGTCCACCCTGATGATTGGTGAAAGATGCAATGACTTGCTGGGTTTACAAATCTATCAGTGAAGCTTCATTGACTTACTTGACCTACCATATGCTATTCATAACAAGCAGCTTGTAGAGAAAATGAGAATAAAATTTCTAGAAAGAAAAATGGTATTTTTAAAAGAAACTGAATTCATGAATGGTTTATCTGACTGGGTCAGACTCTAAAAGAAAAAAGTACATCAGGCATTTTTATTTCTAGAAAAGTTATCCTTTTCAAGTGAAATGAAGTAAGCAAATGCAGACTTCCATGCATTCCTGGTTTCATAAGTAGAGGAAATAAATAGGAAAACCTGGATTCATGGCCATATCTATTATTTTAATTTTCACTATTAAAATGTAAGTGGACAACTTCTGTGGCTAGAATATGAAATTTGGAATAATAAACGTATTTACCACCAATTCACCATTTCAAACACATTCTATTCTTTACATTGAGAAAAAAAATTGGAAACTGCCCATTTTCTGCCTCTGCCTACTCTCTGAATAATTGTTCACATGAATATTTGTTCATTCCTTCCTTCATTAAATTTTTAATGAGCCCACAGCAGATGCCAAACTCTCTGGGGGGATACAACAGAAACAAAGCTAGCCAAAGTCCCTGCTTTCATGGAATGGGGCTTACACTCAAGTGTGGAAGGCAGACAATACGCAAATACATAAGCACACAGTATGTCATGTTGTTGTAAGTGCTCAAAAGAAAAATAAACTGGTGGGGGGAACTGTGAGTAATGAAGACTGTAGTAACAGGGAAGAACTCTTGGACAAAGGACATGGAGTAAAGACTTGAATAAAATGAGGGCATAGACCAGGTCATTTTCTGTGTTCCAGGCAGGGGAAATAGCACATCCAAAAGCAGTGAGGTAGGAATGTGCCTGGGATGACTGAAGAAAACAGGCTGAAGCCATCAACAGAGTAAGGGCTAGAAAACTGGAGATTAAATGAGAGGGGAAGTTTAGAAACAAACTTTCTAAGTCATGATAAAGCCCTTGACATTTATGTCCAGCATAGGCAAATATGTTGAGACAGAAAGTAGAAGTGGTTGCCCAGGGCTGGGGGTAGAGGTTGAGGAAGTTGGGGATAGGGTGTGTGATAGAAGAATATGGACTTTCTTTCATGGGGGTGGGGGGGGGAGTGGGTTGGTAATAAAGATATTTTACAATTGATGATGGCCCTGGTTGAATTACTCTGTAAATATACTAAACCCTGATGAAATATGTGCTTTTAAAAGGTGAATTGTATCATCTATGAATTAAATCTCAAGAAAGTCATAACCAGAAAATGCAATAAATAAATAAAAACATTGACTTTTTTGATCAAAGTAAGCCATCCTTGAATAGAGTTTTGAACTGATTTTGCCTACCTTTGATCACTTTGCTGAGTGGGAACCACTTCAAAGAGGCAAAAGAGAAATAGGGAGACCGGTCAGCCATAATCCAAAAAGAGGTCAGGCTGATTCAGGGTGGGGAAGAGCAGTGGCACACAGGTACAAAGAAGGGTAGAATTGATAGGTGTTTGTGAGATACAGCCCATAGGATTTGCTGATGGACTGGGTAAGGGTCCATGATGAATTAAACAAAAGACATAATAGCTTTTACCCAAGTGGTGTCAGCTGAGGGATTAACAGTTTTCTCTTTGAGTGTGTTATGTTTGAAACATCCACCAACATCCAAATGGGAGATGTTGAGTAAGTGGTGTATGAGAGTCTGAAATTTAGGGTGAGAGGTTTGTGTTGGAGATACCCATCTTCAACATTTGGATTATCAGAGTGAGCTCAGAGAAAACCCTGAGAAATAAGCAGTGGGTTCCACAATGTAGAGACAAACCATGGGCTGAATTTAGGCAAATGAGGCATCAAAGGAGCCATTGATGGGTGAAAGAGAACTAAGAGAGAGGCAACCAGACCCAAGCAAGAAAAAGTGTTTCAAGGAGGAGAGAGAGTTAGTGGTCTGGGAGCTGCTCCTGCACAGAATGAGCAAGCTGAGGCCTGGATACTGACCGATGGATGTCCTTGGAGGTCTCTGGTAATCTCAATGAGAGTAACTTTGGTAGTGGAAAATATGGAAGTCTGATGCCAATGGATTAGAGAGAGGAAGCCATGTATAGACATGCTGTGTATCCACATAATAAGATATGCATGCTTATACCTAGTTTAAGCAGAGGGTGGCTAGGTTCTCAAGGCAGGAAACCAGTCTGGAAGCAGGCCAGGAGTGAGCTCTGGGCATAGGCTGGTGGGGGAATGAGTGCACCCTGACAACCTTCTCTGCCTGTCTCACTGTGTGGTTTCACACTGCTTCCTTCAATATCTTGGTGATGTTGACAAATTACCTTCAACCTTTTTGAAAGGAACCACTTTTGGAGAATGCTAAGAGAATTAGTGCAGAATTAGCTTGGCTTGTGAGTCTCATATTTCAACTGGCTGATGTTCTGCTTAGAAAATCATTGTAGAATAGCATTTTCTGTTCCCACAGAATTGTGGGTAGTCATACTTACCAAATAAATAGTGTAAGAGATTTTGTAAATTCTTAGTCTACTAAAAGTTATATTTTTCTAAATGATATTTTTCTATTCTCCACAAAATAACTTTTCTGATGAGGTGATGATGGTATTCTTCAAATCTCAGTCCTTTGTTTAGGCCTATATCAACTGGGCCAATCTCCACTGTCAAATGCTATCTGCAATCTGTTACCCATTTGCTTAATTTGGGATTAGCTATTTCAGAGTAGTTTTCCTTCTTTTACATTACTGAAGAAATAGATACATCCTGACTCCTTAGTTAGGCCCTCGGTGGCCACAGGAGGACAGGAGAGGGTTGGTAATAAGCTAGAATTCCCTGACAGCATTCACGAACCAGGAATGTGATGGACCTGCTGTGCTATTTAAACATCACAGGAGGGCAGCACCAGGCCAGAACTGTCAGCCCCAATCCTGCAAATGCTCCAAACCACAATCGTATTTATAATCTACTCTTCTACATGCACATGCATGAGTTTCGTCCCCACCAAATTTTACTGAACTCTATAGATTCTACCTATAAAACATTGTCAGATCCATCACTTACATTATACTTTGATATTAATATTTCTCATAGAGCATTCTAACAACTACTCTAACAACAACTACTCTTAACAAGTAAGAAAGTAAAAAGAAAGATAAAAGATGATTTGTCCAAGACCAGGCACAACAGGAATGTAAAGCTGAGTTTATAACCTAAAATTGATCTTTTCTATTAAACCTGGCTGTGTCAAAAAGACAATTCCTACACAAACAACCTTGGCTTCAAATATAAATCTACAGTTTTGAAACTTTTTTGTTTCCTCCGGTGAGACCAATTTCAACCTTCTAAACAAAATGAATGCATAGTATGTAAGCAGTACCAATAGATGATATTGGCAAATACACATGGTTCTAGTGAAGATCAAAAAGATAACCCTGTAGCATTCTATTAGGGGTTGTAAATAAGACAGCCATTGGGCCCATAAATATGCTGCCCCTTTCTAGAGAAAGCATCCTATCTCCAGTCCAGGAACTGGGTTCCTCACCAGAGCTGTGGGGGCTGGTAGAGACAACTCTGCCCAGTAGAAGGAAGATGGCTCTTAGCTAACTCAAATCTTATGTGCACTCAAGAATTAGCAGTAGAGTAAGAAACAGAGTGAAAAAAGAAGAGAAAGATGCAGAGAGAAGACAGGTAAGGTAATTATGTACTTGGAATTCTATGCCAAAGGTGTCTAGAATGCTTAACCTTCCAAATGAACTCTCATTCCTATTTACCTGTGATCCTTTCAAAGGCTTTTCGCCTTTTGAGGATATGTCACATGTGAGAGCACACATACACTCACATTACTTGAGATAACAAATGAGACTATTCCATACAACCCAAAGATTGTATCCCACCACCACCCCAAAGATGCAGCATGAGATTGGTTCAATTTAGATAACAGATACTCTCCATAACCACTGTAAGCTCACAGACAAGGCCAAAGAGGCTCACATGGAACACATTTTTGAGCAGAGCTGAACTTCATTCATTCATTATGTATCTATTTGTTATCTACAATGTGTTAGGCATTATGTGGGTACTGAAGTTATAGAAACAAATAAGATAAGGCTTCTGTCTTGAAGGGGCTTCCAGCTCAATGGGAAAGGGATAGGAACATCATACAAGAATGGAAACAAATTACAGAAAAAGTAGGGAAACTTTATTGACTGCCTGATGGTGGATACTCTTTGGCTTCTAAGTCATGCCAAAAGAGCTCTTCCATCCCAGTGTGGCTTATCAATTAACATAAAATTAGTGTCAGTATTTGTATTAGGGATAATGAAATTAGATGGACATAGCCAATCATTATATAACATGATTGCTGGATTCTCAAAACCTTGAATTGGTTATGATGTTTTGACATAAAATTGAGACATCTCTTATTGGTTTCTTATTTTGAATGATTAATACAGAGACATAAAAAAGATATAAGGAGTTTAAAATAGAAGAGAGGGGAAAGGAGAATCCAAAAAGGAAGAAGATCCAAAAAAATACCAGAGTATTTTAAAGCATGAGTCATCACTATATGAATCCATACTTATGACACTTACTGTGGATTTAGTCATAATCATGTAAAAGATATGCTCTGACATTTTTGGTTTGATTTTCTAATATGATTTTGTACAAAGGGTTCTGTTGTACTTTTTTATATATACCAAACTCTAGAGATGTAAGTTAAATATCAACTCATACTTTTTTTTTTTTTTTTTTGAGACTGGGTCTCGCTATTTTTGCCCACGGAACTGCAGGCTCACGTTACCCAGGGTACCACGGACTCAAGCAATCCCCAGCCTCAGTTTCCCAGGTAGCTGGGATTACAGGCGCATGCCACCATGCTCAGCTATTTTTTGGGACTAGGTCTGGCTACGTGCACCCTGGCAGAACTTAAACAGCAATCCCTGGCCCTGGCCATGGCTACCTAGGCTGTCGCCTACAGGCATGCGCCACCATGCCCAACCCTTCAACTCATACTTTAAATTTGAGAAATATTCTATCATTTAAATCATATCTGAGATAAAGCATAATTACCCTTGACATACACTTAAGTGTACCTAATTTGTATGAACAAATAAAACCTGCCATCAAATGAATTTTAAAAAGTGAATGAAATACATTCACTGTGTTCAGTGGGGGAAGGTTTATTCTAAGTACAGAAATTAAGTAGAGACAATAACACAAGGCCAAATATGTGTGCTATAAAACAATGGTGTAAGCAAAGCGTAGTGAAAGTTCTAGGGGCTACGGAAGTCCTGTTGAAAAGGTTGCTTGTGAAATAAGTCTTGAGAACACGGTGTAGTTTGAGAGGAGGGGACAAATTAATTATAGAGATCAATTTACTAACTTTAAGTTGGTGACAAGAAATTTTATCTTATTCCATGTTATCATTCAAGGTAGTCCAAAATCACTTACTGATCTTTTTTTAAAAATTTATTATTATTATTATTTTTTTTTGAGACTAGGCCTTGCTATTTTGTCCATGGAACTGCAGGTCTTGCTATTTTGTTCATGGAACTCACATTGCCTGGGGTACCAGGGACTCAAGAGATTCCCAGCCTCAGCTTCCCAGGTAGCTGGGATTACAGGCACGCGCCACCATGCCCAGCAATTTTTTGAGACGAGGTTTCACTATGTTGCTCCAGGCAGGTCTCGGGTCTTGAACCTGGAGACTCAAGCAATTTCTAGTCTCAGCCTCACTCTGTAGCTGCGCTTATAGGCACGTGCCGCTGTGCCTGGCTCTATTTAATGATCCTTTAAATAGATAGGATTGGAATTCTCCCTTTTGCTTACTTGCAGTCCTATCTCCCATAATAAAAAGTTTATATGTCAGCTAAAGTCATTATTAGTTCATATGCAATTTATAAATGGGGAAATGAAATCAGTGTAATTTGGAAATCAATTCCCCCAACACACATTTTGAAGCAATTAGTGGTGACCTTCCCATAATTAAATTAAAAACCTTAGCAATATAAAGACTTAAAAAACTCTTCAAGAATGCTGTCCTTTCGTGCAAACAGAAGCTTGTCTGGTGGCTTCAAGAAACTTTAAACTTTCACCACATTGTGTGGTGAAGCCACATTGTAAATGAAGGTGTGAAATAATTTTCTCCTGTGTGTATTGAGGGTGGGTGCGAACTGATTGATCAGGAAGGCTAAATCCTGGGTCAGATTTTTAATTTTGCTAGGAAACTGGTTTTCTTGAAAGTAAATGTCCTAAAGAAGCCATGTATCCAAGGAGGAAACACAAGTTCCAGGGTTAAAATTTCTAAATTAGGGCTGTGCAGTAGAAATATGAGGCACAAATGCACTTAAAAGTTTTTTACTTACTGTTTAAAAAAGCACACAACCAGTGGCTATTACGTTGGACAGCTACCTCTCAAGGATGACAGGATACAAATACTACTGGAGATTTGTTCTCTCCCTTTCTTCTCTCTCCTCTCCCCTCTTTCTCTTCCTTCCTCTCCTCCCTCCCCCTATTTCCTCCTCTTCTCCCTCACTTTCCCTCCTCTACTCTCCCTCCCCCCACCCACTCTCTCCTCATAGTATCTTTCATGGTCTTGAAGGAACCAACTTGTGTAGGTTCCAGTTGTATTCACCTAGTCCTGTATTTGCCATGTGTCTGTTGCTTTTGGGGCACCATTTCAAGAACACACTTGCTTTTTTGCACATATTTTCCTAGCCTCCTCAGCTAGGTGCTATCATTCAATACAGTTTGGAGCAATAAGATGAAAAGGGGAGTCGTATGGGAAAGGCTGTTTACTCACATGAGAGGACAAGGAGAAAGATTTGTTGTTTGTTTCAGTCTACACCCACAACCCACAACGTACACACTTCTTTTCCTTTTGGAACATTTCCTGTGAAATGAAAACATGGTATCTGACTCTCTGGTAGCCATCATGTGACTATGACAGAAGTCTCTGTAATACACTGAGGATGGCAGAATAGAAAGGGATACTTCCTTATCAGACATGTCAGTGGAATGAAGAAGCCAGTCATGCAAATATGGGGGTGGGAGGGAGGCAGTGTCAGAGTTCCTCAGTGGTTGGAAGAGTGTTGGCAGAGATGTCCTTCATGTGCATTGCTTCATATCCACAAGCAAACTTCTTTTTTCCCCCATCCTCCCTACCACTCCATGATGATGATTCCCTTTCATTAGGCTGGAATTTCTTTACTTAGCTATGAAAAAGGGTCTGGAATTACTTCCAATACTTAAAAGAGTACAGAACTAGAAGCAACAGGAAAATTTCTTTGAAGTCCTTTATCACTAAGGATTCATACACAAACACTTCGATTTGACCCTAACACATGTTTAAAAATATATAATCATTTATCATAAAAAAAAAAGTTCTGTCACTCAGTTAATACATAAGATTATATTGTGTTGATTGTATCCAACTTGGGATATTTAGTATATCTGAACTTCATTGTTTAGCAATTTCTCACCTTGTGGATCACAAAATTTCAAGAATTCAGATCCATATAAATATATGAATACAAATGGCAGTTGACTTTGCACCGCTTTACAGTGTCAGGGTGTTCACGGCAGTGCACAAAACACTACGAATAAATGATGTGGATAACTTTCTGTTGATCATGGATATTTTGGTTAAGTCTATCAGTCACATGACAGACCTGTAGAAGGGATAAACAATTTATTAGCGATGAAAAGCAATCCTTCTTTTGCTCATAAAGGATTTTCTTTTCCAGTGAACAAAGTTAATGTTTTATTTGGTCACTTACCAGTCTTACATTATTTTCATCATAAGTAAATAAACTAGGAATCACAAAGGATTCTATTTTTTTTTATCAATTCTTCACCCAAATCAAGTACTTAACTTTCATCAGCCATCTCATCCTGTGCCAGTAAAGTATTGTTTGTTTTACAGTAGTTGATGGCCTTGACAAAGGAAGCCCTCTTTATGAGTCACTCTTAATCAGTAACGGGAACAAAGAATCAATTCGTCTTATCTATAGTTCTTTTCCTTCATGAAGAAAATGTCAGTTTAGCCCTGGCTTAGAACATTACTTATCACCTTGCCCCCACCAAACAAGCGTACCTCTAGATAACGGAGCAGGACTTTTAAAGTCACTTCCGATCATTGGCACACATTTTTCTAAAAGTTAAGCACCCCAAATTTTAGATCACTAAATAGCTCTACCGTATGGAATATAAGTCCAGAGCGTATTTTTCAGATGAAGGTTCTCTGTGAAAGATGCTAAAAGCTTCCAGAGCCTTCAAATAGCATGTGGATACATTTCCCCTACTTCACAATAAACCAAAAATTTCAGCTTTTTTTTTTTTGTAAAAATATCCTTCCGTTGTAAAGTCTTAACTCCTCAGCTTTAGAACCAAAATTGCCAAATAGAACGTTTGTGCTTTTATCCAACACTAAAATAAATATCCAGGTTTGGCTGAATCTAGCACTTATTTAAGAATGTTTGAGCATATTAAAATGCATCGTTTAAAATCTTTCCATAAAGATACTCTTTAAAAATCAGCTTAACTGCTTTTGTTTTCAAACAGATCCAGTCACATCCCTAACGTACAGTTGCACCAGCGCTGCTCACTTTAAAAAAGCCAAGCATCACTGCCTTCTCAGTCATCTGAAACTGACTTTGACGGAAACGTCAAACCATTAAAAAAAATTGCTTGTTGGTTTGTGCTTTTTCTAGCCATTGCTTCTAGAGTCCTCTATTTTCAGTTTCAGAATTTGCATGGTGCCTTTTCTGATTTTGCTCTAAGAATCAGCCTTCATAAAGCACTGCTCGAGGTTTGCTTGAGCAAAATGGCCTTCAGTTTAGGCTTCTCTGCATCTTCACTGTGCCAGAACATATTTGAAGAGGTGCCGAAATCCTACCGACGCGTTGGGGTTTACAAGTGCTGTTAGCCATGGCCACAGTGTTGCTAGCATCTTGCTTCCGTGCTTTATAAAAATGCCCTCCAAAGTGTGACTCGGCGATGATTTCTAAGTTTTCCGAGTTTTCAGGGCTCTTTGGGGTTTTACTGGCTTCAGACATTACATCGAAACCGCTCTGTTTCGACTTCCACCCGCGGTCCGGGCGGCAGGCAGTGCCCGGTGACGAAGGACCCCTCCAGGCATGAAAAGGCCCTAGACTCGCGGATCCCCGCGGCCGCCCGAGTTTGTAAACAAACGCCCGCGCAGACGCGGCGGCCGCGGGCAGGGGGGCTCAACAGGCCTGGGTTCGCCTAGGGGCTTCGAGTAGTGGGAAGTAGAAAACCCGAATAAAACCCAGGCCCCTAAACTGACGCACTGGGTGCTTTTTAGGACATTTTTACAGATTCCTGGCTTTTGTTTCTCATGAACCTGCACGGCCTCTAAAGCCTGTCGCGTTGGCTGCCTGCCGCACCGCGTAGTGTAGATTTTTTTTTTTTTTTTAATGTACCCGCAGCTCCCCAGCACTCGACCTGCAGGGGGTGGGGAGGGGCGGGGAAGGGCCACCCAGCGGTGCAGGAACCCCAGTTTGCGCTCGGGGTTTCCTCAAACAACGCGAGACCTGCGTGCGCGAACAGCGGAACACAGCAGTGGTTGTGTGCGCATGCGTCTTCCCGTCCTTTCAGCGCGAAAATTTCAAAACGTTGTGCCGGCTCCTGGTCCACCCGACTTGGCCCCAAAGAATGATCCGTCAAGTTGATCCGATGGATGCAAATGCACGACACTACAGTCTTCCAGATATTACCGTCCTAACTCTACTTGCCTGTATGGTTGTCCCTTATTTTCTGTATACTGTGAGAGGAGGTTTCAGCGAGACAAGTAGTGAAGAAAGGGGTGGGTATGGGAAAACCCATCGAGGTTTGTTCATAAAGGCGATGAGACAAAAACGTGACCAAAAGATCACTGCTCCTATGAGTGTGACGTAGGGTAATGCAGAGGGACGAAGAAGATGGGGAACTCGAGACGTAAATGAATAAGAGGTAAATCAGTCTTGATGTTGACGGGAACCACACCACACACCAGTGAGGTGGAACTGGAAAGACATCTCTTGGCAGTAGAGGAAATTTTTCTTAAAATAGTGTGAACCAATGCATGCTTATAAACAGGGAGAAATGCCACACTTTTAGTCTCTGAGATGTAAGGTGACGATCAGGAAAGCCCCGTGTGAGTAAAACAAGAGACGATCCAAAAGCCATAGTTCTGTGCAAGGAAGGAGGTTGGGATTAGGAAGAGCTGTCCAGGTAACAGGAGTTAGGAGTTTGGGAACTTGCTTGAGATAACTAATTGACCTCTTTATCTCTCAGGATGCATAAACACCTGCACAGCATTGGATTTTGTCCTGCAACATTTTCAAGGTATCACCTTAAACATCAAGTGTCTTCTTCCAAAGTTTCTCCCTGGTTTCTTCCATATCCCACCAAACCTATTCCTTTGCCAGGATGAAAGGTGCATTTCACAAAGTGAAATGGTGAATTTAGCTGAGTACCAGTGAATTTTGATCTATCAGTGATGCATTACAAAAAACACTAGATTCTAGCATCCCAGTTCACTAGGTGTGGGTTCATCTTGATATTTGTAGCAGTCTGATGAAGAGTATCCAGTATAGTTCGATTTATTATTTATTGTCTGCAGTACAAGGCAGAGGAGTGCTGCTGGAGACCATGTGTTACTAGACAAGCAAAGAGATGAGCAATATAGGCAGTTACAACATTGAAGCTAACAGTGATGGAGAAGGATCCAGGTATTAAAATACAGAGTAGAAGTACTTCAGTGAAGATCCAGACTTGCAATTCCCTCTCCAAAATTCTCTCTGGAGCTCTTCATTTGAGCAGCCTCCAGTATAGCCTATAGCAGGGTTACAATGTGGCAATTATGGGAAAAATATTGCAGGGGAAGTCTGTGGCTACAATAGACTAGGTATTTTGGGGTGTTTCGTTTTTAGTGAGATCTCCAGCTAAAAGAAACATGACATTTCATTCAGGTATCAGAGGACATGAGTAGAACTGGCAATCAGACGTGGGGTTTGATTCTTGGGACTGTCACTCCTTCTGACCTTTCTATGCCTCACTTTCCCTATTTGTGAAATAAGGTTAGCAGTACCTACCTCATGAGATGATTGTGAAGAGGAAATGAGGTACTAGCATAGAACTTGATATATATCATCGACAGATAAGTTTTTTCATTGAGCCTACTGCCACATTTATGCTTGCCATCTACCCATCAAACTTTGAAGACTTTCTGTACCATAGGCCCAGCTGTCATTAGAGAGTCTTAAGACAGATTTTGAACTGCTTGTAACTTAGAATCACTTGGGCTTTTTGGAATCACTTGAGGATCTTTTAAAAAATCCTCAAGCCCCGGCTCTATTTAATCAGAATGTCTATAAGTGGGACACCATTTGTATTTAAAAAATACATCAGTATTAAAAAATACATCACTATTTTTTAAAGCTCTACGTTTTGCCACTAAGGATGAGAACAACTTATCTGAGAGTTCCTTTTGGAAGAAGAAAAGAAACTAGATCTGAGGGTAAGATCACCTGAATTAGGTCTATATTTGAAAAGTTTCTGGAGGAATAACAACTAGAACTTGAGATAAGCAAGGAATAGTCTTGTGAGCTATAATCAGAAGAGAGGCCACTGTGGTGAGAATGTGCTAAGGATTTTGGCTTGGGTAATGTCTGGGATGAGGTCATTAATGTCTCAGGAATATACAAGAATCGCTGTAGAAAAGGAGCCTGGCTTTGAGCCCACAAGCAGGTCCTTTGATCAAGAACAGGCAACACAGATGATGATGTTTTTTCTGCTTTACCACATAGTGAACCTTGGGGCATCATCAGGGCTGATGGCAGTGGTGGGGTGGAGTGAATGTTTATGATGTACCCTGTTCATAAGCTGGCATCACTAAAGCATAGGCTCATTCCACAGCAGGTGACTGAAAGTGTATAGGCCACAGGCCTTTGATAATGAAACTGCTTCCCATAGGTTCTTGGGCTCAATGTGGTTGCTCTGACTGATTTTGTTGACATTAACAGTTGAGGAAGGGGAGGTTTAAGCTTTTTTTGTAGTCTTTCAGAGAATAATCTCTTGGAATAGAAGGGATGGCATGTCCGAGTCAAGAATTGAGCTTCTAGGAGACAAGCTATTTTCACAGGATAGCTGTGGTTCGGAAGTTAAAGCTACTTCTGTCAGTGTAGGCCAAGACCTGAAGGTTGCGGTCCTGGCCAGCTGTATCTTCTGCCTCCCAGGATAACCTCTCTTTCAGAGGGTTTGATTTCTTGAGAAACATCTTTGTTTTTCAAATTCCTAGCAAGAGCATGAGTGAAACAGCCTTCACAGATTAAGCAGACAAGGAATTCAGAGACTATGCAGGGGTCAGTAACAAGAGGTGTTCCCATAGGTTCTTGAAGGTATATATGTATATATATTTAAGATTTTAAATATATATCCAGCCACACACACAAAGATATAAATCATTTCCTCCACCAATCATTCATCCCTTACCCCTCCTTTGTCTTGCCTTTTTGTAAAGTTTGCCGGTTTGTTAGAGAGCTTCCAGACTTGCACGGGACTGCTTCTCTATCCAGTGCCTGTGACTCACTTAAGCTAAGTCAGACTCCGCCTCTTAAAATTTTAGATCAGAACATTGAGACACTGTTGTATCCCTTGCCCTGGCTTTATTGAAATGCTTGTTAAATTGCATATACAATATGCAATGTGATTGTGGCACTATTTTTAATAGGCAAACTATGGAAACCATAGTGCCTGTTGTACAAATATCCCAGGCTAGGTTGGTACACTGTCAGTTCTCACAGATGGAAAGAGAATTTTGGAACCTTCAGTGGATTTTATAGGACTTTAATGCTGAATCAGGGGACAGGCCAGCTAGCAGAGAGACAGCAGTTTCTGGCATTCTCCTTCTCAGTTTCATGTTGTCATAACACCTCAATGTGATGCAGCCCTTTTATCCCTCGTCTCTCAACACTGCACTTACATATGTACTTACCCGTGCTCTCTGGACCCAGGTATCCATAACCATAGGCTCTTGCCTGGTGCCAGGCATCTGCAGCCTAGGATGGGTGCTGGACTGAAGATGGTAGCTGTAGGGGCTATTGGCAGTGGGGTGTAAAAAAGCCTGATTCACTTCATTTACCTCACAGTGCCCAAAGACAGATGAGTAGGTAGGAAAGTGTGGTACATATACATAATGGATTCCTACTCAGCCTAAAAAAGATGAACTCTTGACTTTGCAACAAGATGGATGAAAACAGAGGGGATGATTATAAGTGAAACAATTCAGAAGGAGGAAGACAAATACTAGATTGTGTCATTTATATGTGGAATCTAGAGAAACAAAACAAAGGGTTATATCAGACCAAACCAGTAACAAATCCTAGAAATCTGACTAGAGCTGAGACTACCTGAGAGGAAAAAGGAAGGGGCAGAGCAAAATGGGGAGGGGGCATAATAGATTCTGGTGAATGACTATGGGTATCTTGGTGGGTGTGGTCTGATGACCTACACCTGAAGGGGGTGATTCTATACTTCTCAATCATATACAATGTTTTAAACCAAAGTTACTTCAATTAAAAATATAACATATATACAATATGATCTTTGGATATACATTGTGAAATGTACCCATGGAATTAACTGACATATATATCTCACATTGTTACCATTGAGAGAGAGAGAGAGAGAGAGAAAGTATATGTTGAGAGAACACTTGAACTCCCTCTTAGAATATTTCTAGAATACAATAGTATTAATAGCAGTCACCATGCTGTATATGAAGTCTCCAAATTTACTCATTTTGTAACAGTCTATATTCTTTGACCAATATCTCCCCATTTCTCCTGCCCCTTCTGCTCCTGTAACCATCATTCAATTCACTGTTACTATAAATTTGACTTAGATTCCACATGTGAGATCATATGGTAGTTTTCATGACTGGCTCATTTCATTTCATCTGATTTCCTCCATGTTTACTCACATAGTTACAAATAATGGGATTTCCTTCTTTTTAAAGGCTGATAATATTCCCCACTTTCTTTATCCATTCATCTCCCAATGGTCGCTTATATTGCTTCCATTTCTTGGCTACATGATACATGATGACTACCTTAGAGACTCAAGTCTCAGAAAGAGCTGGAGTCAGTGGCTGTCTGTGCTCAGACAGCAGGTTCTCTATTTCGGTCCCATCTCAGTTCTAACCACCACTTCCTGTACTGAGTCCTCTGCAGTTCTGAGTCTTTATAATAAACCACATCTACCTAAGTCACTCTCTGTACCCCACAAGCACCACTGTTATGTACCCCCACCCCCACTCCCTAATGAAACCACACACCTTCTGTATCAGGAACACACCTACATGTAGCAGAGACATTATCTACAGGTCAGACATGCCAGGGAAGAATAGGTCTCTGTTATTTAGAGTATTCATTTATTCTCTTACTGCATAACAAACACCCCCAAACTTAGTAACTTAAAGAATTATTAGAATGACCTCATAGTTTCTGAGAGTCAGGAATTTGGAAGAAGCTGGGCTGGGCAGTTTTGACTTGCAGTCATGTAGATGTTGGCCAGGACAGTTGTGACGCAGTGAGGGTGGAGGATCTGCCATGCTGATTGGTGAAGGGCCTGTTTACCACCCATTGGCCCCTTCACAAGAGGGCTTAAGTGTCCTTATGACCTGGTGGCTGGCTCCCCCCATAATGAGTCATCCCCAAGGGTGAGAGCTCGGCAGAAGTTATCTTTATTATGATCTAACCCCCTGAAGTTACATACACTCTGTTTTGCCATCTTGTAAAAAACAACTTACTGTCTGACTTACATTCAAGGGGTGGAGTAGTAGGTTTCATGGTTTGAAAAGAGGCATAACAGGGAATTTTTGTGCATATTCTAAAATCATCCCAACATGTTAGATTACAGAAAACAAACCAGCCAACCTGCTGAAATGACCATCCAATTTCAAACAGAGTTCAATTTCATTCTTCAACAGTTCCTTTAAATAGTTTCTGGATCTAAAATCTTCACTGGCGGGTTTCCATTGCGATACCTTCATCAGTCTGACCCTTGTATACCATGCAGAAGCTGCAGCTGGTGCATTCATGACCAAGTCACCTACTCAAATCTCCCAGGGAGTGTTGGCCATACCCCTGACCCCTTTGCTGACTCAGCTGCTTTTGGCTGCTGGCTGTGGACTTACCTGCCCTGGCTTTGGCAGCCCATTATTCTTTTAGTATCCCTCTGCTATTGGGGGACTTGCCATTGACCTGAACTCCAGGGACAGTGCAGGAAATAAGGCAGGAGAGACCTGGGAGCTAAGGAGAGATGCTTCTTGGAGCTGGTATATTTGAAGTTGTTTCTCCAATACTGCCTATAAAAAACAAAAACAAAACCCCTAGGCATTAGGTATAGAGTTTGGTTAGATTCAGGTTAAACAATTTTTAGAAGGACTATTTCTTCCGTAATACAGGTGGCCACACTGCTTCTTGTCAGGTACATCATTTCAGGTTGTCCCATTTTCAGTGATGCTAAATTTGGTCACTGGGTTAAGATGGTGACCTCTTACCAGTCTCAAAATTGAGAAAGGACACATTTCCCTGTGTAGTCTGTAAATAATCCACAAACATCCTGTTCCCAACCACTTTTCATCTGATGGTTTGAATGCCTAATGTGATCTTTGACTCAATCAGTTATTTTGTGAGGGGCTACAAAAATGGTGTTCCAACTATTACATTCTGCATTCATTAACTGGTATTCTGTAAAGTACTTTCTTTGAAGGGCACTATTTTAATGACTCTTTCAGCGGCCAAATGCATAGTTTGTTTTCAAAGTTCTTGGAGAGCTCCTGATTTTCTAAAGAGCCATTCTCTAAACTCAGTAACATCCCCAGTTTTCCTGGTTGTCTCTCAGTTTGTCTTGGGAGCTTTTTAAATCCAGGCAATGTCCAGGCAATGTCCCATTGTTGGAAGGCAGCTATGCTCACCACTATACCACCAACGCCGCGCACATGTCCCATTGTTGGATTTGAGGTAAAGGTGGGTAAGAAGTTACCATTCTAGCTGGGCACGGTGGCTCATGCTTGTAAGCTTCAGCCTGTGAAGCGGCCGGGGCTAGGGATCGCGGTTCGAGTCCCGCCTGGGGCCCATAGCGAGACCTAGTTCCAAAAAAATAGCTGGGTGTGGTGGTGAACGCCTGTAATCCCAGCTACCTGGGAAGCTGAGGCTGGGGATGGCTTGAGTCTGTGGTACCCCAGGTAACGAGAGCCTGTGGTTCCACGGGCAAAAATAGCAAGACCTAGTCTCAAAAAAAAAAAAAAAGAAGTTACCATTCTACAGAAAATAGTATAACAACAACCAGCATGACCAATTCTTAGGAAGATCGGTTTTAGAAAACATACTAATGGCTCAGATCCAGAAAGTAGTTTCTATTAAATTGTCTGCAGACCCTGGGCCCCCTGGAAAGTTTTGCTTGCCCCTGACCTAAGGTCTGTTTCATGGTATTGAGCACTCTGGGCCAAGTGTTCCACGTTCGGTTGATCATGGATGAAGGCAAAAATAATGCCAGCTGATAATGACTTTCAAGATGTAGCTTGGATTTCAAGATAGTATCTTTCCAGAAGCTGAATATTAATTTTTTTCTTTTCATTCCTTCGAATGTGAAGCAGAGTCACATTACGCTTTCCCCAAGGCAAATTGGTTCCCAGGCCAAGGAAGAAAAAAAAAATCAAATTAATCCTTTTCAAAATATTACCCCATCTCTATAGGTATTTTGGGGCTTTATTATTTTGGATTGAAGACATCAGTTTCTTTAATCCTCTTCCAAAAGGCTAGTAATAAATTTGATGATTAAAATTTAATATTTTAAAGTAAAACTAGTGTATTCCATGGCAGGATTTATAGCCATCTTTACTAACAGAATTGCTTATTATGAGTCCTTGTGAAATTATTATTATTTTATCTTTAAGCTATGGTGTATATATGTGCAGTTATCCAAAGACAAATGGATAATCTGGTCTTTTTTCAAATGATTTAAAGGAATGTTTGTGACTTCTTGTGTCAAAGTATTGGATCACACTGAGCCGCAGTATTGAATCACATCAGTTATTTTCAACTGGTGCCTTTATGATGCAGAATAGCAAGGTACAGTGTGCCTGCTCTGGATTAGAGAGTTCTAAATCTAGTTGCCACACTAACCAGTTGTGTGATTTGGGGCACATGACTTATCCTTTCTAATCTTAAGTTTCCTCATCTGTAAAACAGGAATGTTAATAGCAATACCTGTCTCATGGCTTGATGGGGGATTAAGTGGTTTCATGTGCTAACATGCTAACTATTAACTATTTTTGTTGTTATTGACAAAGAGACAAGACTGTATTGTCATTAAGGATAAGCCACCAATATGCTGGCATTCTAAGAATTTCTTCAAACATATATCCAACCTTTCTGGTAAGTACATTTTCCAAAAGCAACAAGAATTAGAATTCACAGAGCAAATTTCTCAGAGAGTCCCATATAATAAAGCTAAAATGAAACTGATTCTTCCTCTAAGGTAGAGGTAGCTATGTCTTAAGCTGTGGCTGTTGAACCATGAAGTTTCTTTAAATTATACCCTGGTTCCCCTGTGCTACCTTTTTTTTTTTTTTTTTTCAGAGTCTATATTTTTACATATTACAGGCCAGCATTTCTCCTCCCCACAAGTAATATTCAGAATTACTGTGTTAGGGTTCTGAGTTAGACATAATCAGTTATATGCCAGTCATATGAAACAGATAGCTAATTTAGATTTCTGGTTTGGGTGAGTCCAAATAACTATCCAAGGGATTGGCCTTACTAATCAATTTTATTTTTATTAGCAACTGTGCTTTAAGGGCAGTTCTCCTATAAAATGGTAAAGCAGTGGCACATTGTTCCATGCATCACTGGTTAGGTGTGGTAGGAAAGGATCTCCCAGTAAGATTCAGTCTTAGGGAACTAACTTTCTGAAAGTCAGAAACTCCAACCTGAGGAGACAGTTTCCTGTGGCCTCCCCATTCTGTGGTGGCCTGTAACCTGCATTCTGTGGAGTGGGCTTGTTCTTTCAGTTGCATCTAAACAGATTGGTAAAGAAAGATACACTAGAGTATGCAGCGGGTTACCATCGCAGTGTCCATACTAATCCTAGAATCCTTTCAAGAGTTAGGGTCAGCAAACAATTCAGTAAGGAACAGACCACTGGGTAAATTTGGCTCTGAAAATGCTAATTGAAAGCCCTCCTCAGCCATTCAGCCCTTTTCCCTCATCCTTTCTTTAGTCAGCAGGGTCCCATGGTGACCAGTTCTGAAAGAAATCATCCCCTTCAGCAGTTACCTAGCACCATGGCAACCGGGACGTCAGCAGAGCAAGATAGACCCACACAAAACAGCTCCTGCCAGGCTTCTTCCCTGCCTCCCTAATTCCGCCCTGCCTGAGGCCTAGGGGTGGGGCTGGAACTAGATGTGCACACTCAAGAAATCCTACATGTTTATGTGGTTTTGCTCAAGAGCACAGGCATGTGGGTATATAGTAAGCTAATGTGGTAAGACTTACCCCCTCCCCTAAAAAAATCCTTTAAAGAGGGGAGGGGGATGAGGTTGGTGGTGAATTAGGCAGAAACACAGGCATGGGACAGCCTTTTTTGCATTTAATGATATATATTTGTATTTATAAATTAAAAGTGAATTGATAATAAGGGGAAATTGGAACCCTAAATATATAGTCCAATTTATATTAGGAGACCTCAGGGAAATATTTTTAAATATTTTAATTTATCTAATAGTGAAACACAAATGGATTTAAGAGCCCTGAGGGGGTATAATGCTGTCCTTGGTGCTGAACACTGTTGTCCCAGATGTGCTAAGGGGGCTTCAGTTGGAGGTGAGGGAGCACCTTGCCACGTTAGGGTACTGGTGGTAAAAAAGAAAAGGGGGGGCAGTGGGGAGAAAGCATCATTTTCCCCTCTACCAGACAACTCGGGATAAAATGTTCAGATGAAAAGATATAAAAAGGAAAGTGGAGAAGGCTGGAGGTTTGGATGGTTGGATCTTCCCCTTTTCTTATGGAGATTTTTGGTCGGAGCCAATCAGGTCAGAGATTTCTGCTGCTTTGGTCCTGAAAGAAAAAGTGGGGGAAGGGAGAGAGAAGAGGGCCACATTCTCCCTAGAGCCACATGATCCATTTCCCATGTGACACATTCCAGAGCCTTGGAAAGGAGCTCAGGGAGGGGCGCCAAGAGAGAGGGGCTGGGGGCGGGAAGATGGTTTAACAGTCAACTGTGCTCGGCGTCATCTTGTCTTCCTACCACGAAGGATTTGAGCAAGGGGAAAGCAGATGACAGATATGAATGTGTTCCCTAGCCGTCCTGGTGGTTTATGGCATTCTCCAAACTCTCGTGCAAGGGTTATTCCTGACCAAGAAGATCCAAGGAGACGGTCTCTGAAATCAAATCCTGATGAAGGTATGTGCTAGAGATCCCTCGGTATTGGGGCTGGAATTTGGCTCAGAGGACATAATGCCTTTTTTTTCTCAGGCAATTTGGAGGTTTTTTTTTTTTTTTTTGTCCTGGCTTAGATGCTTGTTAGGGGGTTTAGAATTGTTTTAGGTCTAGAGAAGATGCCTAGGTAGTTCTGAAAAATGAATAATTCACAAAGTAAGTACCTGTTGGGGAAAAAATGAGATGAAAATTGTATATAGTTGTAGTTTAAAAAAAAGCACTGATGAAAAGGGTATATATATATTATATATATGTATGTATGTATCCATTGAATCCTGGAAACGGAAAAAATAATATTACTGAAACCAAGTAGATTTCATTGTCAATGCAGTTAAATCCTCTTTCATCCCATTTCAACTGCTTATTCTGTGCCCATGTTCCCAGAGGTTATTGGCAGTGGCTTAGGCGCTTGAGTGGGCAGGCTTGCTGTTTCTTTGTGTTATGCCAGCATCAACCTTCTGATGTTCCGGGTACCAGGAGAGCTTGTGATTGTTTCTAGCTCTGGTTTAAGACAGTAGATCATCACCAAATTCCAAATTGTATAAACAAGTTACCAGGAAGACCCCCCCTCTCTGGAAGTTTTCAAAGGAATCTGCTGAAGTTACAGGCTGAAACAATCTGCTGGGGACTTAAATCTCATTAGATTTGACCTTTTTTTAACCAACAGAAAAAGGAAAGCTAGCAAAATAAATTTTATTTTGTCTTTAACAAATACTTCTCAAGTTCTTGCTATATACAAGGCATCACTCTAAGCACAAAAACATCAGTCATTTGATCCTTATATTTACCCTCTAGGGGGAGGTGGTTATTACCCAAATTTTAGAAATTAAGAAATTGAAGCATAGTGAAGTTAGGGAACTTTTCCAAGGTCACACAGCCAGCAAACAGTAGAAGCAAATTTGGACTAAGAGACTTAACCCCATAGTCCATGATCTTATTCACTGAATGACACAAGCTTCTCTACCTGTGGTGTTTCAAATGATGTCAACAGTTGATATAGCTGCAAATTTTGTTCAGCTTACCCAGGTAAAGCAGATTCCCATAAAATATTCAATCTTGACTTCTCCCAGTAGTCACATTCTGTACCCCCAAATAGCCCCATTAGTAATTTGCCTGTTCCTATCTTCCTCTTGCATTGTATAGCTACCTGGTAGTAAAACACTGTTTCTATGGTGACCAAGTGATGTCTGAAGGAGGAAAAAAAGAAATCTAGAATTACATCATGGTGGATTTTTTAAAACTGATCGAGCATTATTGCTCCACTTCTAGAACCTAAAACCAGACCAGTCTTAAAAACTTTTAAGACTTTTAAGTCTTGAGAGCATTTAGCTGATCTTCAAAAAAAAATAAGATTGATGAAAAACTTCTAAAGTTATTCACATTAGACTATGATATCAAACAATAGTTTTGTTTGAAAATGATAATATCATCTTTATAGTAAGGGAATAGAGCTTTCTTTACAAATTATTTTAAGTTTCTGAGAGAAAGAGAGGAAGTTTTTTTTTTATTTAACTTCTGGAAATTGAGCTATATGGCTTTCCTTTTGGGGTGTATAGTTTCCCTTTTGACAATAAAAAATTACTTCATTCTTACATGCTGTGGGAAAACGAAGAGATGTTACTAAGTCTAAAATAAAAATATATATACATATAGGAAAAGAGACAGGAACCCAAAATTGGTGAAATTCTTGACTAAGTAAGATATCTCCCTTTGGGGTTTCACTGACGAGTGCTTCGGAGAGCAATTGTGTTCCCCCAATAGTGAGCTTTAGTTCTTTATATTAAGCTTCTGGTTCCTGCTGAAATCTGCATTTCCCTGAGACAGGTAACACTCTGCCACTATTAAAATACCATACACTATTCAGACTATTCTGCTAATGGGGTATCTTGAGAGAAGGGACCAGTATTCCTCCATCCCCTTGGGTTGAGAGTGGATGTCTGGAGGTTACTTACTCCCTCAGGCAGTCCTCTACTACCTGTGACTACCTGTGACTTTTGGTTCCCAGAATGAGGCAGGAGCTCAGGACCTTAGGACTCCTGCTCTGAGGACTCTTAGAGCTTCCATATTGGAGTGGGTTGAAGTCAGACTGTCCTTCCCAAACTATGACACAGCACCTGAGTGCAAAAGATCCTCTCAGGGCATCTTGGAAGTTTGCTGGTGATTTGAATTTAAGCTGGCAGACTAACTAGGATTAAAATCCCCAACACCCTTGATAATATACACAAATATAACCTGGTCTATTATTTTTCCCACCAAATCAAGTCATTAAGGAGAGGAACCGAGGGGCTTGTGAGGAAGGGGTGGTGCTTTGAGCCTACCTTCTTACTCTCCTAACCTCCAGTGTTACCTGCTGAGTGAGCTGTACAAAAGCAACAGCACCCCCATCCCAGAAACACAGGATGAGGGCTGTGTGCCCACTGCACAGGCAGACTTTTTGGATAATAAGCAGGGCCAGTGTTCTTAAGAGCTTTCAATCTGGAAGCCTAGCGGGGCCTCCTACTCTCCTCACTCTCAAAAGAGGGCAACCTACTCAACCTGAACTGAAAAAGAGAACAGAATAAATAGAGAGGTTCCCTTGAGCAGAGGCCTTGTCAAGTGTTCTCTGAATTCAGAGGCTGGTAATGAGAGAAAAAAGGACCAAGACAAGAGCTGGATGGAGGATATGAGGTAGTAACTCTGAGTCCTGCTTGCTGTTAGTGAATCTGCCCAGACTTCTCAGGCCCTACCTGGAAAGGATCAGTCCTTACCCAGGGTGTCTCTGTGGGAGGGGGAGAAACCCAGAGGCCCGGAGTATGGAGGCAGTGGCTCTCCTGTGAGCCCAGGCCAAAAGTAGGATGAGATAGGAGCTGGTTGTCCAAGAGGATAGTTTTATTTTATTTATTTATTTTTTGAGACTAGGTTTCACTATGTTGTCTGGGGTAGTTCTGATGCCATGGATTCAAGTGATCCCTAGCCTCAGCCTCCCAGGTAGCTGGGATTACAGGTGCCCACCACCATGCCCAGCTATTTTTTAGAGACTAGCTCTCGCTATGTTGCCAGGGGTAGTCTTGAATCCGCAGACTCAAGCGATCCCTGGCCTCAGCCTCCCAGTGCGGGGATGACAGGTCTGCGCCACCACGCCCAGCTCAAGACGATAGTTTTAAAAGCCAAAGACTTGAATTTGTTGACTGGTTTTTTGACTCATTTTCTCTTGGCTAAACTTTGAAAGGCTTCATTTCCTGAAGCCTTGCATTTAGCATGTTCTCCTAGGCACTGGGTGTTTGTCTTGTCTCACCCTCATGGGCACTCTCTGATGTGCATTATTAGTGCCAGTAGCTGACTGGGAAACTGGAGGTTGGAGACTTTAACTTCATTGCCCTAAGTCATACACAGCAGCGGGGTCAGGACCCGAATCCAAGGCTTTCTAATCCTATGCACTTTAAATTCCTCTCTCTGATTTCTTAAGGAAAAAACAACAACAAACCAAAAGCTGTATGTTTTTGAGTATTAGAGTAATACAACAACAGTTCTTGAAAATTTGGAAAATATAGAGAAACATATAAGCATAACGAAAATAAAAATTAGTCATCTCGCTACCTAAAAAGAGCTGTTAGAAGTTTTGGTTTGTTTTCTCTCAGTCTTTTTCATTGCATTTAATGATAACGAAAGTAAATACTAAACATTTGTTTTGTTTCAGACACTGTGCTTAGCTCCTCTAGTGTCATTCTCACAACATTAATAAAGTGGGGTACTGTCCTTATCCTAATTTTATTGGTGAAGGCAGAAAGATGTTAGGAAGCTTGAGTCTACACAGATAACAAGTGACTTGAAACCCAGGTTGGGTTAGCTTTAGAGCAAGGATTCTCAACCGCAGCACTACTGGCATTTTGAAACAGGTAATTCCTTGTTGGGGAAGCCTATCGGTAGTAGATCAGTTAGCAGCATCCTGGCCTTAACTTCCCAGGTGTCAATAGCACCCTGCCCCTTGACCAAAAATGACTCCAGTCACCCTCTGAGAGATGAGATTCCCTCCGAGTAAGTGTTCACAACCCTATCCTCCAAGGGCCTTTTCATACTGAAAATGCACCGAGTCTTTCTGCTCCAAAGTGCTGAAAATGTGGTAAGTTTCTTTCTGCTCCATTGTGATGAGTTGGTGTGCAGGCTATGAAATCTTCCAGAAATGTCAATGACTTTCTAGGTGATAGGAAATTGGTTACTCCCAAAGAAGTATTTCTTAGTGAACTCATATAACTACCTTTTAGAACCCACCATCCTCCAGTGGGAAGAATAGCTAAACTTCTCTCTCATTACCTTCCCCCTTGGCTTTGTCCCAGGCACACCTACCTTTCAGGAACTCAGATTTCAGGTATGAGTTTAGCAGGGCAGTGCTTATCAACCAAAGTGTCAAAATACATTTGTGTCCCAAACTAGAATGTCTGTTGCAAATAATTGTTTGCTAATACATGGTTGAAGTTTGTCCATGATTTATTTTTAAAAGTTGATTAGAATACACTTAAGGATATTTCCATAATTATTTTCTTTTTAATGCTTTTTTAAATCGTATTTTGTTTATTGAGGTAGCAGTTGTCTACAACCCTGTATATGACACTAATATACATATTAACCACATGAGATATATGCAAACACATATTCAACCATATTTTCAGTGATATCTGATGACATATAGCTACATAATTTGTCCATGACAAATACAAGTGAATGCAAATTCAGATTAAATTCTGCTTTATGACTTGAACGTTGCTGTCTTGGAAAACCCTGTTGAGGACAGTGGTGCAGATCAAAATTGACCCAGTATTGATGTAAATTCAATATGAAACAGAAGGTAAATGCTTCTAGAAAACAAGTGTTTTTAGTAACTTCCTATTCGGCAGTTACACTTGGTTTTTAATGAATCCTTCACTTTCTTTCAAATTGTGGTAAATCGTATCTACTGTGCAACTCTTTGCTTTGAGGGTAATGCGTTTGGTCTTTGCCTCATCTCTTTCCTGTGTTAGTCTCGCTGCTAGAGATGTTGATACTAAAATCAGAGTTGGAAATGAAAGTGAACATTTAGCCCCAAAACCACTGCTTGTCTCTGCTTCAAGTCACCAAGCACACAGCACTGAGCCCACAACAGCTGTTCTGAGAAGTGTTGGTTGAAATGAGTTAAATTGAGTTTAGTGAAATGCAAATTCCCTGACCAAGTTGTTTCCTTCAGGATTCCAGAGCCACAGTCAGAGGAATAGAGGTGTGGGGATTGTAGAGGATGGTCAGGGCTGGGGCTCCCAGAGATTGTTCTCCTCCCTCTGAGAGGTTAGGTGTTAGAATGGAAACAGCAGAAGTTGATGGGCCTCTTTGATCGCCTCTTGCAAGAAATCTTCAGTGAGGGATTGTTGACAATTCCAGGATACTTGAGGAGGGCTCAAGAGGTGAAATTCCTCTCTCCTTTGGAGACCCTCCTACTGATCTTGGACAGAAGGGCTCACAGACCTGGTCTCTTGACTTGCTGTTCACCACTTATGATCAGAACTAGAGCCCAGGATGCCTACTCCCCTGTCCAACATATAAGGGGGAATGGAAAGCTCTATGCTCTTAAGTTTTTTTGTGTTTTCAATATCTTAGTGCTGGGGTAGTGGAGGTAGTGGAAAGTGATAGAATGACTGGTATCCATTTTAGTCTTCATACATGCTGTGTTGAATGTTTCTGTTGCTGTTATAGCAAACGGACCCAAATGCAGGGGCTTAAGAGGACCATTTATTTTCCCACAGCTCTGGTTTCCTTGCTTAGAGCCTCTCCAGCCTAAAAGCAAGGTGTTGGTAGGACCATTTTCCTCTTCAAAGGCTTCAGGGACAGTCCCCCTCTCAGACTCATTCAGGTGGTTGGTAGAATCCAGAGCCTGTAGCTGCAAGGCCAATGTTGAGTTTCTTTGGTGGCTATGAGCCTCCCCCACCTAATCTCAGAGCCAACAAGAGCAGGCCACTTCCCATTTATGAATCTCTCTCTGACTCCTGCCTCATTTCTTTGCTACCAGTCAGAGAAAGTTATCTGTTTTAAGGATGCATTAGACTGGGCCCACCTGGGTAACCCAAAATCAACTCCCAATTTTAGTTTTAGAACACTAACTAACTGCATAAGCAGAGACACTTGTGCTGGCTAATGTAACCCAGTCACAGGTTGCAGGGATTAGGGCACAAAGCTCTGTGCAGCCACTCTGCCTGCTACACAGTTATTTTCTCTCAATGATAGCCAGCTCATCATTCCAGACCAAGGGGAAAGTCAGTGACAGACTTCACTGCAAGTCTCTCTCTTCTTTAATGCTGGGGTTGGTTCATGCAGAGCAAAAGCAACAGGCAGAAACTGCCTGGCCTTGGAAAGCCCCATGATAGCTGAAATGGGGTTATGGACTGAGCTGACATGGGTCCCTGAAGGCGGTGGGGCTGCTACTTTGGGGACACCTCTGGCATGGTGGACTTTTCCCCTTCTGGAGAACTTCACACGTTGGAGTCACCTCCCAAGCTACACCTGTTACTTACCTGGGGGCAGAGTAAGGAAGTGAGGCAGGGGTCCCAGGCCAACCTTTTAAAAAAAGACAGCTCTATTGAGGTATTTATTTACCATAATATTCACTCAATTTAAGTGTACAATTCAGGGATTTTTGTTTGATGGATAGTTTACAGCTATCACCACAGTCCAGTTTCAGAACATCGTTATCATCCTTAAACAGCCCATTGGACCATCGGGCCTTCTTGTTGCATGAATCCTAGGACACCATCACTTGTTCTCCCCCATATGAGTATCCCCTCCAAGAACTCAGCTTCCAGAAAACAAAAGTCATGAAATCAAGTTGGTCTCAGGACCAGTGATACAGTTCTCCTAAGATGAGGCAGTGTTTGGGGTCTGGGTTCTTCCTAGAAGGGGCTAAAAAAAAAACTCCCAGGAACAGCGCTTATTGATATTGCGTGGATCTCCTGCCTTTACTGTGCGGTCGGGTCTCCAGGAGCAATGATGGGTGACCACTGCCCTGAGGAGCTCCTAGGACCATCAGTGAGTGAGTCAGGCCTCTTCTCCTGCTTCATGCTTCCTCTAAGAGAATCAGGTGGGACCCAGTGTGGTGTGTGGTAGGAGAATGGGGGATTCAATTTGTGACACATGAGTGAAAGGGGGATTGATTTCCCATAGATACCTTGAACCTCCAAGTCCAACTTGCCCCTTTTTCTCTCTCTTGGACCTTCATGTGATAGGGCTTCTTCTTCTTCTTCTTCTTCTTTTTTTTTTTTTTTTTTTTTTTTTGAGACTAGGTCTCGCTATGTTGCCCAGGGTAGTCCCAATCCCACAGACTCAACCAATCCCCAAACTCAGCCTCCCAGGTAGCTGGGATTACAGATGCCCACCACTGTGCCCAGTTGCTTTTTCGAGACCAGATCTCACTATGTTGCCCAGGGTAGTCGTGAACCTGCGAACTCAAGCAATCCCTGGCCTCTTTGCCTCCCAGTGCTTGGATTACAGAAGCATGCCTGGGTAAGGAAAAAAGTAGATGGATATTGAAATATTTTGGAAACAAAGCCAACAAGATTTGGTGATGTGGGATGAAATGATACCTAAATTTGAGGGTCTTGGATGGGGACAGGGGAAGAGAAATTGTGGAGAGTTGGAAATCAATGGATGAGCTCAATTCCAATTAGCTATCCAAGTAGAGATATACAGTTGCAGTTGAATATGTAAGTTAGGAGAAATGTCTGTTTAGATCCTTCATCCATTTTCCATGAATTCACTCATGATTTCATAGTGTATTTTAAGATCATACTACATGACGGGTCTGGCTGCTACCACCTTGGTCTAAGGTACCATCATCATTTACCCAATTATTATACTGACCTCTTCACTAGTCTTAGCTGCTTACATGGCCACTGAAACTGTACTGCTAAAACAGATCATACTCCTGTCATTCCTTTACCTAAAACCTGTAGTGGATTTCACTGCAATGAGAAGGAGACCCACATGCAATTTGCTCCAACCTATTTTTCTGGTATTGAGTACCATTTTCTTCCCGACTTATAGGTTCTAGTCACATTACAAGCTCATTCTGTTTGTTTTGTTTTTTGAGACTGGGTCTCGCTATTTTTGCCTGTGGAACCACAGACTCACGTTGTCCGGGACAACACAGATTCAAGCAATCCCCAGCCTCAGCTTCCCAGGTAGCTGGGATTACAGGCGTGCGCCACCATGCCCAGCTATTTTTTTTTTTTTTTTTTTTGGAACTAGGTTCACTGCGTGCCCCTGGCGGCACTTGAACCATGATCCCTGGCCACAGTCACAGCTTCCTAGGCTGCCGCTTATAGGCATGTGTTACCATGCCCAGCCCCAGAATGTTATTTTGATTTCCCTATGACTGGCTTCCAGTCAATGGAGTTTGAGCTCTAATGCTCTTCAGAGAAGCTTTCTCTGACCACTCCATGTAAAAGAGGCTGAAATCACCAGTCAGGATGCTTTCAGGGGCAAGTAACTGAAAGTCAAAATGGCTGAAGCCATAAAGGGAGGTATTGCTTCTTTCATAAGAAGTCATAAGAAGTCTTAAGGTCCCATGTGCTAGTGGGACCACAATGTACAGGAATGGATAGTGTATTTGTGGGTCTCCCTTGGCTTTTAAGATGCTGCTGGGTGCACTGACATATCAAATGGGTTTACATGAGGTAAAAGGGGAAGGGGCAGGAGGCAAAATAGGGAGAATACCCCCCACATGCTTCTTTCCTTTATCAAGAAACATTTTTTCAAGCACCTCCCAACCCCCTGGCAGAAGACTTTTCTCTGGTCTCAGTCAATGACCAGAGGCAGAGGAGGTTGGTATGACCACTTTTAGCTGCAAGCCATGATGGGAAATGATTATTTTGCCTTTCTAGCCTCTTGAGCAAGGCTATATTGCATTATATGAGAAGGAAAAGTAAAAGGACATTAGATATAATTTCAGACTTGAGCCTGTGACACAAGTCATCTCAAGTGGTGGTGGTGAAATGGAGGAGCTCTATTTTCAGTGGAAGTATCAGTTTTTTTCACAAGTACTCAAAATTATCCAATGGAAATAATTTAAGCAGAATGGATTCTGTATGCTTTTGAGAAAGATATTCAATCCAGTTATATTATGTGTTTTAATTTAGGACATATGTTTTCATCTGATTGATAGGATTACCCAGGTCCCTACACAAAAGCTGTTTATATTTAACAAAGTTAAATTATGTGAGTTAGGTTAGTATTATTACATAATATTACCATATGTATGATAAAAGATATGGTTACTAAAATTTACTTGTCATATGACTTAAGACCTTTATTACGGGTTAACAGTAGCAAAAGTATTGATTTTTGAAGCACATACTATGTGCCCAACACTGAACTAGGTGTTTTATAGAACTACTTGAGAATAATTAACACTTACTGAGTATTTTCTTCACATTAGGAAGGTTTATCTGTTTTAGCTCCTGTGTACATATGATCTCATTTAACCCTCACACTAATCAAATGAGATAGGAACTGGTTGCTCTCCTTTTATAGATAAGAAAACTGGCATTCAGGAGGGTCAGAAAGCTTGTCCTAGACCCCACAACCATTGATGGACTCAAAGGTAGGAATCACATTTCAACTCTCTAGTGTCAAAGCCATGCAGCAGTATCCTTATATTGTGAGGTGAAAAATACGTGTTTCAGCAAAAGTTTTGTATTCTGGGTGTAGGCTAATAAAAATACAAGACACCAGGTTGAATATTATGTAGGTGGGACACACTAGCTATTTTTCAGAAATTCACGTTTGACTGGACAATCTGAATGACACCCAGCATTTTCTCTGGTGGCACTTAATGGGAACATGTCTCATCCTCTCTGATTTTCCTGTCTCACACCACAGGCATGCTGGTGGCTGGCTGGGCCCCAGGTAATTCTATAAAGCACCTACTTCAGTGTCCAAAACGGAGCCACAGCTTTGGGCCAGAGAGCAATATAGTCACTCAAGAAGCCTCTGAAGAGTCTGTGTGTCCTCCTTCAAATCTGTCAGTTTAGTTCAGGACTTTGGGATCAGTTGCCCTGTAAGCCCTGTCACACTGATCAATGTTTGACTGTGTGACTATTCCCAGATCTTGGGTACTTATCAGCTTTCATGGGGGTGAATTATGCCTTCCATGTCTGACTCATGATGTCCATGTGATGTCACTGAACCAGGCATTAGGAAGAAATGTGTGCAGCTTGCTATGGGGAGCCCAGGCAAGCCCAGCCCCCACCTGCCACTGGCTGATGTTTTTCCCTTTTGCCTCTCGGCAGGTCCAGTTTGCCTAATCATGAAAAGTTTATGAGAACCTATCTACCACCAGGCATGTTCTAAGTGGAGAAAAATAAAATGGTTAAAAGATAGTTCATTTCTTATTGGGGATCATACCATTGATTCAGCTTTTCCTCCCTTCAATTAAAACTGAAGTTGAGAGAGTTCTGCCCTCCTGCTGCATTTCAAAGGCAGCCGTAATCACAGGCCATATTGAATTTCCAATATTCTGTATTCTGAAGGAAGGTTGTACCTTCAGATCACCACATCTACTGTATTTCTGTTGCTCAGCCTCTGTGCAGTGGATGGTGGGAGTGATTTCTTTTCCAAATGTTCATTGTCACATGTTTCTGAGTTAGCATATTGAACAGATGTATCTGTGGGTAGGCAAAAGGCTGTGAGGAGATGACTTGATATTACTGAGTTTGACTGAGAAGTCAAACTATCTAGGGATAGTCAATTTGACCCTTGAGCTCAGATCCAGATCTCTGTGGCAGCCCTCCAGGTAGTGAACAGAGGCTTGATGGGGAGGCAGACCTGCTTTCCAACTGTATGACTGTGGGTAAGGCTTTAGACTTTTTCATTTGTAAAATTGGGCAAATACTATAAGCTGGAAGGGCTGTGCATGTGCAGTACTGAGCTTACAGTAAGCACAAGGTAAATGTCAACTCTTGGAAATGTTACTATTATCACCCTTGTCATCATGGTAACTAATCTTACTGTCCATTAGTACATGCCCATGGGTCTGCTTTGTTCCCAAATACTTCCCATGCCACAAGAAATGTTCTTTCAAGAAAGTCATGTAAAAATTAATATTGCACCTCTTTTGTAGACTTTACATTACACTTTTAAAACAGATCTCAGAAATATGTCCTTAACAGTGATCTTCCTACATTGTGAGAATGTCTGTGAATCTTTTTTTGATTTCAGGAGGGGAAAAATATCAGCTTTTAGGGTTTTTTAAGTCTATTAGGAACCTACCCAGTCATCAGTATGCTTAGCCAGGAATAGTTCAGGGCAGAGCTGAGGTGATAGAGGTTTGTCATTCAAGCCCTTCTGTTCTTCCTTGTGGTCCTCCCATTAGTTTTCAATCATTGATTTGTTGATCCAGCTCCAAAATATGGTTTTTAAAAACCAATAGTAAAATCAGACACAGATACTCCCAAAGAATTAATCCTTGGGTAAGCCCATTAACCAAAGTACTAATATGATATTAACACGATAGGCTATGTTTTGATCTGCCTGATTTTCTGGTTTGGATATTTTTTTTAATGAATGCATCTTTTTATTTCTTTATTCTGTAAATCTTTGTTAATATCTACATCCCCCAGGGATGTACAGGTAGAGACACAGTGTCAAGGTCCTCAACCAAATGGGGAGAACAGATGTTCAAAATAAAAATTCCAATACAAAGTGATAAGGCCTGGACCAGGCATGGTGGCACATGCCTGTAGGTGGCAGCCTAGGAAGCTGCAGCTGGGGCCAGGGATCGTGGTTCGAGTTTTGCTGGGGGCATGTAATGAGACCTAGTCCCAAAAAAATAGCTGGGCATGGTGGCGCACGCCTGTAATCCCAGCTACCTGGGAAGCTGAGACTGGGGATTGCTTGAGTCTGTGGTACCCCGGGCAACGTGAGCCTGTGGTTCCACAGGCAAAAATACCGAGACCTAGTCTCAAAAAGAAAACAAAACAACAAAGTGATAAGGCCTATCCCCTTCCCTGACTCCCCATTCCTCTATCACTGCCCTAGCACTCCACCTATTCCTGGTTCCAGCACACATCAATCTACCCACCATCTTCCCCACCTATATGCGAAAACATCTCTTTTTCTTTTTCTTGTTTTGTTTTGTTTTTTGGTTTTTTTTTTTTTTTTGAGACTAGGTCTTGCTATTTTTGCCCGTGGAACCACAGACTCTCGTTGCCCGGGGTACCACAGACTCAAGCAATCCCCAGCCTCAGCTTCCCAGGTAGCTGGGATTACAGGTGCGCGCCACCACACCCAGCTATTTTCTTTGGAACTAGGTCTCGCTACGGGCCCCAGGCGGGGCTCGAACCGCGATCCCTAGCCCTGGCCGCTTCATAGGCTGAAGCTTACAAGCACAAGCCACTGTGCCCGGCCTTGAAAACATCTCTTATGGCCTTACAGATGAATACTCCCTCTCCTAAGTAGCATACAAACAGAGATCTGTTTTAATAAAAGTCTTTACTACATCAACCTAGTAGAGTATGTCAGTCTCAGAGCTGATTGGTCAAGTCTTTCCTCTAGCTCCTAAAATGAGCTGCATATGGATGACCCAAACATAATTACTACTGAAGTTGCTCTTGTGTTTCAAAACCCTACTTTGGAAATATGTATTTCCAGATTAGCGGAGCTAAGAAGAGCCTTCGGAAATTTCCCTTTGAGATCCTAGAATTTAGTGATAACATGGTAGTTGTTTTTTCTGGGAGTGGGGTGCAGGAGCCTGTCTGGGGATACCTGAATGATCTTCACTCTTCCATCAATGGAAATTCTATTTCTTGTAGAGTTGACTTGGGTGCTGCTCTTCTCGGGAGTCAGGTTTTCCCCCATTGCCGTGATCACCAGTGTTTCTTTTCTCTGAGAATATACATGAATTTTTTAGTCTGCATGTAATTCTCAGCAGAGCCACACAGAGGAGAAATCATGTATTTCAGCTCTGTCCTCATGGGTTCAATTCAATAAATATTTAATCAGCAATTATTAATGTAAAGAACTTTAGCGAAAGCTGTGGGCATGGATTAAGAAGGCCACTCTCCTCCCAAGAGCCCATGGCTGAGTGGGGAAACAGAAACACAGTCATTGAGAAGCAGTGATTTTAATTTTGGCTGCCCGCCAGGATCACTGGGGAACTCTTGTAACACACCTATGGCTAGGCTGCACTCCAGGCCGGTGAAGTCTAAGCCCCTGGGCATCAGTATTTTGAAGACTTCTTGGTATCTTGTGATGTGTTGCTAAGCTAGAGAACTATTGCTCTAAAAGGCAAAGGAACTTGGAAAAAGCTGCAGTGAAGGGCTCACAGAGCGCTTCAGGAACAGGATCCCACAGCACTTCTGGAGAGATTCCTATCTATATCCCTGTCTGACCACATTTCAGACCCTCGATGTGCAAGATAGAACCCATCATTAGAACCAGGGGGTCATTTAGGTCAGTTTGATTGTAGGGAATTTAGAAACTCTAGTATGGATGAATGGTCTGAAGAAACAATGTCTTTGTAAAGGGAAAAGGGCCCCAAAAGAGATTAACCCAGAAAGAGGACATGCCCAAATTCCACATTGTTCTTTCTCCCCCTTGGAATTTTTTCCCCTTCCTTCCTTCTCTTCCCAAAGTCCTACTCATCCTCTAAGTCCTACTAAGTCCTACTCATCCCCCAGTTCAACCTTACCTCCTTTTTGAGGTCTTGCATTTTCTTCTCCATTCCAAGGAAACTTGGGTCCCTATTTTTCTCCGCCATTTAACTTATCTGTATTTGACTTCAGCTTCTTAAAATCTCTCGAGGAAAAAAAAATACATAAAGGTTAACAAAAGCAAAATTAAAAAAATTGTTAACAAAAATTGCCAAAAACTAGAATTAAGTTGTAATATGGCATACTGCTCATTTATACATTTACCCTCATAGGGGTCTGACTTACCTTTATCTTCCTGGCACCTAGCAGAGTTTCTTGGTTTACTGAATGAATTGATAGAACTACAACAATTTGGAGGAGAGTCAGGAAAGTCACACTATGTCAGCAATACACCTAGACCCAGGCCTTCTCCCCCCACCCCCCGCCCCCAACCCTCCTTACCCAAGTCCCTGTAAAGCAGGAGAAATGGGCAGACATATTCTTGGCAGAGGTAGCTGGAGAAATGCCACAAGGCAGCCTCCATGCTCACTTGTAGTGGTGAACTTGAATTTCACCTCATCAAGTTTTGCCTTGAGAGGAGGTGAGAAACAGAAGGAAGGTCACAGGTTTTAAAAATGTATTCTGACTACTGAAACATACCTTTGCTATGAACCTTGGTTTTATTAGACACTGCTTTCTGTTTGGAAAAAGTTGCTTGTTTGTTTTATTTTAAAACTTGGAAAAAGTGTAAAAAAGTTTTTGACCAATGGGTTTTGCTCATATGAAGATGAAAAGGTAATCTCCATTTGTAAGAATGAGGGTCATTCATCCCAGAATTTGATAGATGATCCTAATTTTAGATCTTATGTCATTTTTCAGATTATGTATCCTGATATTTTTATAATGAAAAGTATATTTACTGTTCTCACGTTGAACTATATCAATCAGCCAGACGTGCTTAGCGGTCTCTTGGTAGTCAAAGTGTATATCTTACATTTCGCTCAGTGAACTTGAGTAGGGCTGCCTCATGGAAAAAAACTCCTGAAGGTAACATGGAGTTGGCATTTAGTACATGGTCCTGAGTGCCAACTTTTTCTTGAGTGTGGTTTTTTCAGTGAGGACAATCTGTATTAGCACCCTTCCCCCTACCACAATTTAGTACAAAAGTCCTTCAAGGAAAAATGGGTCATTAAGAAGCACTCTGTAATCCTATCTCTAAACTTTCAGAAATGTTTCTGTGTGAGTATAGTCACAGGGCCACAGCATGAGGGACACTGACCCCGCTGGAGCTTGTTGCTGGCAGCCACCCCAGTACTCGGATTACTATGGCTTCAACTGCTGTGCTTTCTCATTCTGTTTAATAGATTCAGACCCAATTAGACCCAATCCAAATACCACTGGGAAAAAAACAAAAACAAAAGCAAAACAAAACAAAACCTAAATGCCACCAAAGTCACCTCAATTCTAATAGAATGGCCCACAAGTATACGATCTTTGTATGTACTAAAATCTATAATTAACTTTCTAATTGAGTAGCACCCCAAAAAGTTAAAAGAAAGGCTAATATTCTTTTGTATCTAAGGATTACAAACGTTTAAAAAGTCACTGGGTAACATTTCTATTTGGTTGTTTTTAATCACCGGAATGATGGAAGTTTCTAGTAATCTGGTTATATTTTTCAGAAGTCATCTCTTTGCCTTGGTCAACTTATTTTATGAAACTAACAACAGACTAGCATCAAGTTATGTTATGGGTAGGTTGCAAGTGATTCTTACACAAACCACCCCATCATGTAGAGGCTATTTCAGATGTCATTAAATTAGGAGCTACTCTGACCCCCATAGAGGTGTTACTATTGCTCCAAGTGCTTCCATAATGCTTCTGAAATGGACATTCTACAGTAAGGTAACCAAAGGCAGACTCTTTCTAGCTATTTCTACAGCTGACATCTGTGTTTCCATCTATCCAAGTTTCCATCTGTCCAAGTTTCCATCTGTCCAATTTTCCATCTGTCCAAGTTTTCCTCTCATGTGGCCTCATTAATCAAGGGTTATGCCATTCAGGAACATCTCACACTCACCCAGGATTCCAGCAGCCCCTCAGTGTCTACATTCGAGCTTGCCAACCCTCTATGATTCTTAATAAGTGAGGGGAACAGAGATGTTTAGGAGTGGGGCTTGGTGTGATTTCTGCCACCTTTGACTTGGGGTCAAGAGAGTGGGAGGCAGGAGAGACTCTGAGCTGGGATCAGTGAGAATACCTCATAAGCTGAAAGAGAAACAGGACCAGAGTTTTTTTGGGGTGATAGTGCAGACTTCCTGCCAGTGAAGGAACCCTACATTCTGACCATTGCCTACATACCTCAGTCCCATCAGGTTAATAGCCTTAGGGATCACACTCTCTAACACCATTTTAATGGGAGGCCTCATTCTTCTTTTCTTATCCAGAACTAGGAGGGAAAAGGTGAATATGGTTTTTGCTCACAGAATGGATAACAGCCAGCCGCCTTTGGTCATTCCCACCTTTTGGGTGCCGCTCCCAAACCACAGCTGCCCTGAAGCAGCCACGTTCCTGCCCAGCCAGGACCTGACAGAACTGTCCGCAGAGCATGGCTGGGTGGGCAACACTACAGACTCGCCGCTCGCACCCAGAACCGGGGAGGTGGCCACAGCCAGCATCTTCTTCGGGACCCTGTGGTTATTTTCCATCTTTGGCAACTCCCTGGTTTGTCTGGTCATCCACAGGAGCCGGAGGACTCAGTCCACTACCAACTACTTTGTGGTCTCCCTGGCATGTGCTGATCTTCTCATCAGCGTGGCCAGCACGCCTTTCGTCCTGCTCCAGTTTGCCACTGGCCGGTGGATGCTTGGCAGCGCCATGTGCAAAGTCGTGCGCTACTTCCAGTATCTCATCCCGGGCGTGCAAATCTACGTGCTCCTGTCCATCTGCATCGACCGGTTCTACACCATCGTCTATCCTCTGAGCTTCAAGGTGTCCAGAGAGAAAGCCAAGAAGATGATCGCCGCATCGTGGGTCTTCGATGCGGCCTTTGTGACCCCTGTCCTTTTCTTCTATGGCTCCAACTGGGACCGCCATTGTAACTACTTCCTCCCGGCCTCTTGGGAAGCGACCGCCTACACCGTCATCCACTTTTTGGTGGGCTTTGTGATTCCATCTATTCTTATCATCCTGTTCTACCAGAAGGTTGTCAAGTATATCTGGAGAATAGGCACTGACGGCCGAACAGTGAGGAGGACAATGAACATTGTCCCAAGGACAAAAGTGAAAACGATCAAGATGTTCCTCATCTTAAATCTATTGTTTTTGCTCTCCTGGCTGCCTTTTCATGTAGCTCAGCTGTGGCATCCACATGAACGAGACTATAAGAAAAGTTCTCTTGTTTTCACAGCGATCACATGGATATCCTTTAGTTCTTCAGCCTCTAAACCTACTCTGTATTCAATTTATAATGCCAATTTTAGGAGAGGAATGAAAGAGACTTTTTGCATGTCCTCAATGAAATGTTACCGAAGCAATGCCTATACAATTACGACCAGCTCAAGGATGGCCAAAAAAAACTATGTTGGCATCTCTGAGATCCCTCCCATGGCCAAAAGTATAACCAAAGACTCCATCTATGATTCATTTGACAGAGAAGCCAAGGAAAAAAAGCTTGCTTGGCCTATTAACTCAAATCCACCAAATACTTTTGTCTAATTCCTGGGAATTCTTTCAGTTAATGTTATGTGCCAGAGATTAAAAAAGCTTTAAGTATGAAAACAGAAGCTATTTATATATATTTTTCTATTTTATGAGTGTTTTATTTTGTATTCATTTGCTTATGATTGTTTTTTTATGGGTTTTGTTTTTGTTGATTTTTGTTTTAAGGGAAACTTTGACCTTGAGCAAGTTCTTTTGCTCTTTTAGTTACATGCATCACAAAGAGAATGTTTTCTGACCTTTCATGTACCATTAGGTCAAGTAAGCATAAACCAAACAAACAGTTTTCTATTAATGATTCAACTATTAATGGTTCTATTAATGATTCTTCTTAGTAGAAGAATCTTCTATTCCCTATTAATGATTCAACTTACTTTGCTTGTTTCTCCCCCCTAAGCTGAAATTTTATGACTATGGTCTTATTTATAAATGAAATCCTGTGTCACGCACTTCTGAGACCCGAATTTCTTCTACCAAGCAACATTTAGCAAGGGTTAATAGTATATACATTTTTTATATGAGCTGCTGAGTAGCCACCTGGAATTCCAGACTTGCTGGGAAGTCTTCTGTGATTGCGTTTTAACCAGAGTTGCGTATTTCTTGCTCTCTCGTCCATCTACCTACTTACCTACCTATCTTTCACCTCTTTCATCTACCTTCCTCCCTATTTCATCTCCCTTAACCTAAGTAGCTGATAACACCTTTAAAAATTTGAAGTCAGCATGATATTTTTCTCCCATTTGTGACCCATCCAGGCTATGTTGAGTACACTTCCCTTTTTTGAGTAAAATCCAAGCAAATAATCAGGTGCCTTGCTAGGTAGGCCCGGAAAATGCCATGGAGAGAATGACAAATGGCATTTCTCTGTGCTCTGCAATATAGGCAGGACCTTTGGTTACTCTACCCCTATACACCCATAATGAGGGGCAGGAACACCTTCTTTTTCTTCTAGAGACTCTGACTTGAGGCTATTTCTCTAGCCAGAGCCTGATTTATCTCACCTCTCTCAGGTCACATCATTATATCCTGGTCAAGTCAAATTCTTTGCCTGTGACAACTTGGGTTTTTTTTTTTTTCCTTTGGTTCCCAAGTCTCTGTTATTTCAAGTATAAGACCAGTACGTTTTTTAAAAAAGTTTTTATGTAAACAATAGAGGGCTTATAGATAAGACAGTTACACATTTTTCAAACCCTAGTTAACAAGAGCTGCCAATAGTGACTGCAGCAGTTGTTTACCTGAATTATCTCACTTTATCCTCTCAACAATTCTGTGATGAAGTTATTAACATCTCTATCTTATTAGATGAAGAAGCTGGAATCAATGTTAGGTGATTGGCCCAAGTTGGAATGTGACCCAGTTGCTGTTCACACCCTAATTCTAAGTCTGTTGTCTTTCCTGGACATTGCAGATGTCACTCTAGACAATACTCGAGTGGCCAGACCAGCTGGGCCTCAGAGAACCTCCTGATGGATGTTCAACGTGTAAGAGAACCTGACCATTCTTAAAAGGGGGGGGGGGAACTAGATAAAAATCCAGTGATTTTAAAATCCTCACCTTTTCCTTGGCTGTGGCGTGAAGGGTTCCTGGACTTGTAGTCCTGACTTTCTCGATATGGAAAGAAGCCTGTATGCCCTCACCTCACAGACAAAGGAAACAAGACAGATTGGGCTTGATATTTCAGGCAAGGAACAACCACAATAAAACATTTCATCTACAAAACATCTATAGAACTGAAGTTTCTAAGTTGAGATGCTTCCTTCAATTAACAGATTCAAAAGATAAAAAAGTATCTCATTTTTTTCTCCCTTTTCCTTCTCCTCCTCCCATTCTTACTTAGCTTATCGGCAGATAGCACTTAAAAATGACAAAATAAGCCAGGTATTTTTCACTTAGTCCTGTAATTTTATGATTCAAACTTGTTAAAAAGACACCTGCAGTTGTTTCATTTTTCCCCTTATTAGAGTATTATTTTAAGAATTAGATTATAAATAATTAACTTCCATATATTTAAGTTTTATGCTTATGCATATTTTTAGGCCTCAATTTAAAGTGAAAGAGACTTAATATTCTGTGAGTTTACCACCCACAAGTGGAAATTCATTGAAACAGCCTCATATAAATACTCATAAGAAAGTTTTTTTTTTAAAGATCTCCAAAATAATGATAAAGTAAGTTTAAGTCACAGTGGAGAGCTCAATAAAGTCTAGTGATCTAGGAATTATCTATGACAGTTCAGCTATTTTCTTAGCATATAATCATTTATTGCATTTTTGTTCAGTTTAGTTTACTATGCAGGATTCCTAGAGAATCATTCATATTTGAAATTGGGGGAAAGTAGATACAATGAACAAATAGATGACGATTTGCAGAAGTCCCAGCAAAAAGAACAACCTTCACCATAATTCGCATTTAACTGACAAGAACCAGAATTCGCACAGCAAGGTGGGCTATTGGAAAGAACAAGAAGACCTCACCAGGTGTCCTTGAGGGGCACTATGAATCCAGATTCATTTGGCCTTCATAATAGGGTCCAAAATAGCTGACGCTGGGGAGTTCAGAGCAGAAGCAATACTGCCTGACTTCAGTTTCCATGAAATCACTGGAGGATGAAACAGGGATGCATCCTTCGGTGGAACTCACGTTTCTTCCATTCTTCTAATCTCTATGAAATGTCTGGTCCTGGAAACCAACTGCCTAGTATCAGTAAGCATATCCTACTTGGACAGGTTTCCCCATGACCCTTCCTTCCAGCTCTTCCAGGATGCTCCCAGCCAATTCCCTGGGGTAGCCTGTGCTCAATTGTACCCAGGGTGTGTGGGGGGTGAGGCAAATGCCAGGTGACATCAGTTATTTTGCCTCTTCTAGGGGTACAGTCTATGCCTTACTGGCACTGCTCAAACTCACTTGGAGTATCTGATCTACATATACACTGTGAGATGGTCAAACAACCAAGTTAAGTGACATGCCTATCAATGCTCATAGTTAGCAGTTTCTGCATGCGTGATGAGATAGCTAACTTTGAGCAAATTTTAGGTCTTAGATAGTTACTACCTACAGATAATACGCTTTCCATTGTATGCCCGGAACTTCTATATCTGACACATGAGACTGTACCCTCTGGAAATTCAAAACTCATGTTGAAACAATAACCAAAACCTCTTGGAGCTTCTTGCCTGGGATCAGCTTCGAGGTTATGAAGGGTCTGCTCCTAGCAATCATATTTAAAAGAAACAAAAAAACCAGACTTTTAGAGCAGAAAGAAACTTGGGAGTCCTAGCCCAAGTACTCATTGTTCGCAAGAGGAACTAGAGGTCAAATTAGGGTACATTAAGTTCTCCTTCTGCTAAGCAGTTCAGCATTCCTTTAACGTTGCCGCTCTGCTGATTGTGGCCTGATTCATTTATTGGAGGGAGAAAAGCCTCCTCTCTGGGTGAAGAAGCATTTGAAGAGAATAAACAATTTCCCACTGTTCCACTAACTTTCTAATTCATCTGAGCAGAGACAACCTTGGCGAGTTGTGGAAGC